>JBAKBP010036142.1:0-18726 GCA_037953745.1 Lithodes maja
CTCTGTTTTCGCCGAACACCCAGGTCTCACTACTCAGGTAACGCACGACGTGGACGTCGGTGATAATGTGCCCTTCAAGTCAGTGCCCTACCGTGTGCCCCCGGTAAAGTTGCCAGCTTTACGGGAGGAGTTAAAGTACATGGTTGAGAGAGGGATGATCACTGAAGGTTATGTGAAGTGGACATCACCCGTCACGTTGCAGCCAAAACCTGACGGCAAGGTGCGGTTCTGCATAGATTTTCGTAGGCTAAATGGCTTGACCACTACCAACCCTTACCCTTTGCCTCGAGTTGACGACAGCGTGGACAAGATAGGGAATGCAAAGTACCTTACTAAAATTGATCTTGTAAAAGGCTACTGGCAAGTACCCCTGTCGGGACCGAGCTAAGCAAGTTTGTGGTTTTGTGGTAGATGGCAAGACCTACCAATGTAACGTAATGCCTTATGGGCTTAAGAACGCACCTGCCACGTTTCAGAACCTGATGAACGATATTTGTGACGAAATCCCTAACTGCACGGTCTACCTTGATGACGTGATAGTGTATGATGACAATTTTGAAAATCACCTAAGGCACTTAGAGACCCTGTTTGGGAAGTTGCACGATGCTGGGCTGGTGGTGAACCTGAGGAAGTGCGAGTTTGTAAAGGCTACTGTGCAGTATCTTGGCTTCGTGGTCGGGTTAGGCCGGGTGTGCCCCCCCCTGAGCAAGATACAGGCTATCAATATGTTTCCCAGGCCCACCACTAAGCGCCAGGTCATGCGGTTCCTAGGTATGATAGGCTATTATAGGCGCTTCATCCGGGGATACTCTACTGTCTTAGCACCGTTAACTGATCTACTGTCGAAGTCAGTGAAGTTCTGTTGGGCTGCGGAGTGTCAGAGGGCTTTCGACCTAGTCAAGCACCTGCTGTGTACACATCCGATTTTGAGAGCCCCAGACTTTTCCAGGAGTTTTCAGCTGGCGACTGATGCCAGCGGTGTGGGTGCCGGGGCAGTGTTACTGCAGACTGATTCCGAGGGCTTGGAACACCCAGTGAGCTTCTTTTCTCGCAAGTTTAATTCGGCACAAAGGAATTACTCGACTATAGAGAAGGAGCTTCTTGCTATCGTTTTGTCGCTCAAACATTTCGAAGTTTATGTTCCAGCCTACGGCCCGGTAGTGACGATTTATACGGACCATCATCCCTTGAAATTCCTAAATCAGTTTCACAATCGGAATATGCGGTTGACCAGGTGGTCCCTAATGCTCCAAGAGTATAATCTCAACATTCAGCATATTGCCGGGAGTGAGAACGTGATAGCAGATTGTCTATCAAGGGTTGATGATCCAGGATAGTCGTGCACGGTGTGTGGGTTGAGCAGGAGTAAAATTAGGCTATCATAACGCCGTCCAAAAAGATTATAAAACAATAAAATAAACGAGAATTTTTTTTTTAGTTTTGTAAGTCTTTATTGTTGTAGCATGATGCATGCGATATTGTGTTTTATGTATAATTCACTCTTCAGTTGTTGTGCACCTTTTGCAATTAGTGGCAGCTAAGGGTAGCAGGTCGGTTGGTTGCCTGTCAGATTTTGATAATGCTTCTAAGGTCGATTATCTAAAATCTTGGGGGGGCTGTGACGCACCCAGTGCGTAGCAACGCAACCTGATTGTACTCCTTGGTACTCCACTGTACCGTCACGGTGCGTGTACCGTGTACCATGCTGGCTGCTTATATTGAGTGTGACAACGTATAACTATGTTCTTTGTATCTCTGCAAAGGTCTCGTCATTTGCTAACCAGTGGTGGGTTTTGTTTTAAGCCATGTCGAGACCTTCCATTTAATATGTAGTATCAATAGAGAAGTTGATAGATAAGACAGTGGGAATTCAGAGAGAGAGAGTGAGTTAGACTTCAGAGCGAGAGGGTAGCGGTGCGCCACGCTGCCGGGGGGGTGGTTGCCAGACGTATGGACCGGTTGGCAGCCCTGCGCTTATAGCTAGGTGCGACAGGGTTGGTAGTACATTGCCGCCTGCATATGCTGCCTGGGTTGCCCATGTTGTCGTACTGCACATTGCCTGGAGGCTCGCTGTGTGCTCTATGACCAGGTTGCCTAGAACCTTTGAGATTCTAACATCCCTTGCCCTCTCTCCCAATTTCTCACGGTTGCACTCTTTCTCTCTGACGACATTACTCTCATTTCATTCTTCTCTCTATTTAAATGCATACCCTTCCCTTGAGGTCCTAAAGGAGTTTCAGCACTCACCTCTCGTATTACTCTTAGGACAAGCATATATTTACATGTATTAGATTTAAGGGGTTAATGTGAACAGCGATCTTCTTGATGAGGATAGTTGGTGAACGTTCTACATGTTCACGAGTTATATGCCCAGCTCATCATCCAATTTGTGACTAGACTAGTGCCATGTGTAAGAGCCCGACCATGCCCAGGAGTTGTCTGTAGAGGGGCGAGGACTTAGCCTTGATTTGCCTACCGAGCCAGGAGCGAGTGCAGTACCAGAGACTACAGCTCGCTCGTAGTGCCGGTATAGTAGAGTAACGTAATTTATCTGTCCTTGTGTTCTCTGCAGTCTTTTCCTGGGTTCTCGCTTTCGGTGCTGGGACTCGTTGTTCCTGTGACTTGGCCTGCTAGCTAGAACACATGGGGATGATGAGTGGGTTATATCTTTATTTTACTATGCATTGCAGCTCTCTTTAAGTTTATGTATGTAACACTTTACAATACACATTACTCACACACAAGACAACACTATTAATACTTTCATGTATCAATTAACTGCACTGTCGTTTTGCTGCTGTGTCCGGAGTTCCGTTGCGTAGGGCGCATACGGACTCAGAGGGGAGACAGAGTGAGAGAAGCGAAGTAGCCTATGCGGTAGTAGGCTACCGGCGCAGTACTGTTGCCTGCAACCTTTTAGTTATTCCAAGTATAGATTCATTATTACAATAAGTGACTACTGTTTATGTTCCTTCCATGTGTATTATTAGGTATCTACTGGATCATGAACATCTTGTATGCTACATGCTAGTGCATGTTAGTAGGGGACAGTTATTCTAGTGCACGCGCTTTCAAGTAGGCGTGTACATTTGTCATTTAGCATTTCACTGTCATACCTTTAGCCTGCTTCTATTCTACATTATTAGAGGCTTAATATTAACGTAGTTTCTTGAGTATTGCATTTCTTTAGTAATAACGTAACCTATAAATGTCTGAGGGAGTTTAGCCTCATAGCCTACCCCTGTTGTACACTTTCGCCGAGTTAAGGTACCTTGTTACCATAGACGATAACTCTGTAGGGCGTTGGTGCTTTTGTTGTCTGGAGCATATAGTATTTGGGACTGGAATCGAGCGTGTCGTTGTCACATAAGCCATTTCTGTCCTACGATCAAGAATCCCGAATATGTATTGCCGATCCAGCCGTAACAATATATATATATATGCGTACTGTATAAAAAAGGAAAATTATTATTATTATTATTATTATTACTTGTAATTAATCAATTCTATAGTCAATCAATATGCTGTTAACCTCTGAAGTGCGCACGGGGGTAATTGAAAACCTCCCCCTGTGCTGACGTATTTGAGGTGTTTCCGTCACTAAAATATTCATTGTACCATTAATAGCATTAATAATTATCCATATGCGCCTATTATGGGTTGATTATAAAGGTATTAACCTGAAACAACAATAAAACGAGTGAAAACAGCGTTTGGATGGTCAAAATCGGAGATATAGCCCGCGAGTTGTATAATGTATGGGTGAGGCAAGCTACCTTCCCGCCAATTTTCCCCAAGGCCACTGCGACACAGTCGATCGATACTCTCTCTCTCTCTCTCTTGCACTCGATTGCCATCAGTGATGACAACACCCTGCTTGCAACTCGCTAATGTTAGCACGAAAATATACCTCAGAATAAGGGAATAATAGGGAAAATAGGTGATAACTGAGGGATAGGAGGAAAGTGGGGAAGGAGGGGAGGTAGAGGACTGAGATTTTGCATGGCCCAGGGGCCAAACAAAAATAAAAAAATAAAAAAATAATTTTTTTTTTTTTTTTTTTTTTTCGATGTCAAAAGTTGATTTTTAATTTTACTTACTCAGGAGAGTCTTCCCGCTTAAGGGTCATGCCTGGAAGTAAGGTGAGCCGGTGTAGTGTGATATTCTTCCCCGTGCAATTGTGACAGGTTAAAGCAGCCCATATGCCTATCATTTGAACCAAAATTAACATCCGTTAAATCACGACTGTATTTCGATATATTTGTACTTAATGTTATTGCAATAGGTTAGGTTAGTTAGGTTAAGTTAGTAAATACAATAACATTAAGTAAAAATCCATTGAAATAAAATCGTGGTTAGAGGTAATGTCAAGGTATAGCGGCTGCGGCCATGGCGCCCCGGGAGACATTGCCTTCTATAAGTAGATAAAAATATACTTTGAAAAGTAGACAGAATGAAAATAAACACCATGTGAGGAAGAACACTTTACTGACAACGTTCCGAAAATTCGCATATAGCTTCATCAGGCCAATTGGCCTGATGAAGCTATATGCGAAACATTGTCAATAAAGTGCTCTTCCTCACATGGTGTTTATTTTCCTTCTATAAGTAGATTATATTTTCATCCCAACAAATTATTGTTATTTAAAGTTATTTTCTGCATTAGTATTATTATAAGTAGTGGTAGGTTAGGCTCGCTAATGATATATTGAAATATAGTCGTGATTTAACTTATTTTGGTTCAAATGATAGACATATGGGCTGTTTTAACCTGTCGCAATTGCACGGGAAGAATATGACGCTACACCGGCATTGTGGCCGGCCCATCTTACTTCCAGACATGACCTTTCACAACATAGACCAGCTCCCCGGGCCAGGCGCCTGACGGACTACTATCTAGTCCAACTGGCATCTGACCCCCTCTCCCTACGATGTGTTAGATGTACTTTATTTTAAAACGAACCTACTCAAGACATTCAAAAGGCTACCCCTCCCAGTACCTGAGGCTTTGTTTGTTAATCTATAATCTATATGGATTAAAAGGTCCAAGATTCGTCCATATTTTGCCATACTTCCAACGAAAACACACACACAAACACACATAAATTTGGGCCAATTAGAAATATACGAAATACGCTTTTGATGTTTAACTCCATACAATTTCTTTTAAATAGTATATTTTACCTATAAAATTGAAACTATTCGTCTTCTTCAAGAAAGTTAATTTTATATTGACCTCCATCTGCATAAAGTATATTCAAGCTACATGCATATTCTATCTTTCATAATATGACCAGTAATGCCAATCTACCTTCTGTATTATATAACCAATGCATAAAGTCTAAAACATCTATCACTAACTACCAATAGTACGGTACTAACTCTTAACCTTGGTACATTAAAATTAAACTAATAATGATTAAGCTTGAAATTGAGCTTGCAAAATAAAGCTATCGGTAACTATATTTTCTAAGCCTTTCATCAAATTGGGTCTCTAGGAAATCTTTGAAGTAGTTTTGCCATCCCTGCATGATTAGAATAACCCCAAGATGCACAATGAAGCATACAGACACCAAACATCAATATAATGAGTAGGCCTACCCATCGCAGTGTGTGCTTTCTTGAGGCTGTCAGAGGATTGGGCAGTGGGATTCAGATGCCTAACCCTTACAGTACCAGCGACATCTTTTTGTGTTCTACTTTAGCTGTGTTTAGACGATTTTATGAACCTTAGGAAGGATGTATGGTAGCTAAAGGGATGAATTGAGATAGTCTGTAATCTTTTAACGGGTAGATAATTTAGATATCCTTTCTAAGCTGAATAAAACTGTTTAATCGCTGCCAGAATATAACGATAAGGATGTCTATGATCACTGACTAAGAGGGTGTACGAGAGTGAAGTGGAAAGACAGAGAGGGATAGGTAGACCGAGAGAGAGGTGGAAGGATGGAGTCATACTGGGATAATGCAGGACCTTCTATATACATGTATAGTATATAGAAGGCCGTGGATAATGGCGCCTGTGTTTTTCCCCTTCTATTCTTATTCTGTCCCATTTGGCTGTCCTCAGGCAGCCTATATCTCATGTCTCCCTGGCCTGGCTAGGTAGCAGACTCCTGACCTGATTTGTCTCTTCGGTTGCTGATGTGGCCGGACTGACTTGATTCCCTTCGGTAATGCACGTTTTGCTTCTCAGTGTGATTTTTTCTACCTTCGACCTGATCTTTCATTCTTCGCCCTGATCACTTCTTGGTTGGTGTTGCGGTGTAGCAGTTCTTGCCTCATCCTTCGGCCCTGCCCTATAAGAGCTCTGGTGTGGAGCTCATGTGGTCCGGCTGAACTGGTGAAATGGCGAGAAATGTCTGCGTGTCTTCACCTTCCTCGATTTGTTCCCCTACTGCCCTTCCCGATCTATCTTGACTCGTTTAGTTATATATCTTGATCGAATCCTTCGGGCCAGCCCTATGAGAGTTCTTTTGTAGAGCTCAGTGGTCTGGTTAAAAAAAAAAAAAAAAAAAAAAAAAAAAAAAAAAAAAACCTGTATGTCACGTGACCCGGTCTCGGCCAATCACGAGATGCCTAGTTCAAATATGAAGTGACACCAGTTGTCCAAATTCTGTATCCTAGTAGACTCTGATACAAGTCCCCCCCCCCCTCTCTCACACACACACACACATGAGGGGGGGGGGGGTCTGTCTGAGGAAGGGAAAGTGCTCCTCCCTCTAGGGAGTTTCACACAGTTACTATAGTCATCCTCCTATGAAATGAGCTACAAGGTGGAGTCCCTCGCCCTGTGTGGTGTTGTCAAATATTCAAAGCTTTAACAATAAATGTTAGTTTTTCAGGCTATTAACAAATTAATTTTAGCTTTTATGACTAGGCCTATATATATATATTATATTACAATTTTTAAAGGTTATGTGGGGTTAAGAAACATATCATTTTAAGGATATATAGAAGGAATTTATACAACATATGGCACGCTATTTAGAACATGCTGCCATTTTTCTGGGGATAGCTATAAATAGATTTAAGGAATGGTAGGATATGCGACGTTGCCAAGTAATGTCAATACGGTTCTGTTGGCTACGCACGCACTCACACAAGCAGCCTAGAAGGGTCACTAGATCTGTTGTTGCTTGATTTCCTTTGTACTCCTTTGTACACACACCCCTACAGATACACACACATACATACACAATCTCCAAAATGCAATATAGCACAATGTAATCCCATCAAAAGAGAGAGAGAGAGAGAGCTGGATACGAGTAATGGCAACGCTTTAAATGGCCTCAAACTACGACAACAACATCATCCAGGTCAGACGGTCACTAACCCTCATTCATAGCGCGACCACCATGGAAGGAAAAATTCGCAAAAGTTACTCTCATCTTCATAGCCAGGCAAGGGAGATGCTGTACAATGTAAATAGGTATATACAAATATAGCCTACCTATTATTTAGTTTCTGTAACTTTTATACAAGAATACCAATAACCCTTCCAGACATAAAAACGTCTTTTACATTTATTTAAAGTTTCCCTTCTAAATGTGACTTTCCTTGGTTTCCCGTTTTCTAAAAGGTTTGTTTTGGTAGAAAAGTGGCAACACCGCACAGGGCGACCTTGACCTCCTTGGAGCTCATTTCAGTTGAGTTTGACTAGTCAAACTCAGTTCCCCATGCCTAAGGACTTTAATTTTATTTATAAGTTGTTGCAATACTTAACGACAAGCCTACATGCCTAAAGATAAATATTCAAAAGCGTAAATTGTTGTACTGTAAATTGGAGTATTTCCTTATCACTACTTCAATGGTATTCAAGCCTATTCGTACAACGGATATAACTTTATAATTATGACTCCTGTCTTTAGAATAATAGCAGTCCTAATGCTTTACTTAAAAGGTCCATTTGTTTAGGTAAATATTGATAACCGATATTAAGTCTTTGATAAATTTGTTCTACAGCTGGCATAGTTTTGTTTGTAGTGTGATAAAATAAATGTTTTCATATATCACATAATTTCTACAAGAAATCCTGTTAGAAGATTAAATATAAACTCTTAACCAATATTCTCCAGTGTTTGCCCAAGTCTTAAATAGTATTATCAGTAATTGCATTAACAATATGATAAGCACTTTACAGGAATTTGGTATAATTTTAGACTTTACGATCTAATTTAACTAGTTATATTTAGTTTCATTGGTTAATTATTTAAATTTAATCTGTTAATTATTTGTTTAGCTTTCATAATTCCATTAATACAACAGATCTATACTGTAATTGTAAAGTAAAATGTCAATCAAAGTTGATGCACTGATTTGGAATATATCAAAGTGAATGAAGGGTGGCCTACTCTGATGGGCACACTGTTTTCTATCCTCTTTCTTTCCTTTTCTTAGGGGCCTCTTGTTCCCCTTGACTTATTAATGAAGTTAGGTAGATTGACTGACTGACCTGTTTTTCCCATACAACAATATAGCTTGCTCACCGAATCGTCGCTGTTGTCTGCTGCAATGGTGCCTCACTGCTAATGTTGATGTCTCTCTGTCGCCGTTGATGTGTCCATCACTCAGTCGATCTTCACTGTTGATGGTCTCATTGATGCTGTGGCAGTCGTTGATGTCTGTCCATCTATAGTTCCGTTGTCACCTTGATTTGCTCACATCTGTTGGAATCCCACCTTTCAACCTCAACCAACATCACCATGGCTTTGTCTCGTCTGTCCACATCTCGTTTGAATCCCACCTTTCAACCTGAATAAAGTCATATTCAATAACTAGACTCATCACCATCCGCCAAATTATGCTCACATTTCACTACCTACCAACTCAATTGGAATACCTATATCCTCATACTGAATACTCATCAAGCTCACTCAATATCTTTCCATATATATTCAACACATAAACATCAATATACCAAACAAATCTTAGTCAAAACAGATAAATTTGTTTGACCAACCATAGCAAGCTCGCTCCTACCTCATTGTTAATTCCTTGTCTGTTGTCGATGTACTCTGTCTGTTGTCACCCGTTCTGCTGTCGTTGACCCGTTCTGCTGTGCCTAGCCTTTTCTGCTATCTGCTGCATCTGCTATTACATATTCTGATGATGGCCACCCCTTCACGGAAATTACCGTCTGGGCGCCCTTAACCTACTGTACATCACAATCTAGCTGCTGTTATATTTTCATGTGAAGCAAATAATGGATTGGTGACCTTGCCCTTGTCTTTTATGATACTCTGAGGTAGTCCCTTATTAAATGATTTAGATCTCTTGTGTTATTTTTAATGCAATTATAATAAATGGGATTGATTTGGGATAGAATTTGCTTTACATAAATTATTTATAAAATTGGGTAGAATGTAGAGTTCGGGCGTACCGCCCGCCTTATTTACATTACGCAGAGCAGGGGCGGACGCTTGCCATCATGTTCCCGTCTATTTTGACTGCCGTTGGATACAATAATATGTTGAGGGGGGCTTTGCCACCCCTCACCTCCCCATGACATAATCATATATATTGCCAGCAGGGGGCAAATAACCGAGAAAAAAATCGCCGTCAAAATAGACGCGAACTTAACCGCGGCTATCGACTCGACCTATGTAAACATGACGACCGTATGCCTGGACACCTACATCCATCCCATAAAATTTCATAATTAATGTACAATACTGTATATGAAATTTCACTACTAAATTATAATCCAGAATAAAATCACAATGAAAAATATGAGAGGTCCAAAATATTCTGTGTGACTATATCAATGCAACTTAACTTGTCCTCTCAATGTTTTCTTGCCTAAACTATAATTTAAGTCAGTCCTCCAGTAACATGTTCTTTTTATTATTACCCTGAAGATGTCTTGAGAGAATAGATGAAAGCTTGGTGTTCCATTGTTTCAATTTTTCTAACGAGTTTTACTATATATTCTTACTATAATGTAAAACTTGCAAAATAAACAAACCAAAACTTGGATGAACACAGTAAAAAGACAAAACAACTTATCAAAATCCCTATGTGGAAACAACGCTTAAGCAAAATATTAACAGATTAAACAGATGAACTTGCTCATGTAGTGATGTACACCCTATGTGGTGGATTGTGTTCTTTTATTTATAAATTATTATATTGCTTAAGCATTGTTTTCACATAGTGTTTTTGATGAGTTGCTTTGTCTTTTTACTGTGTTCATCCAAGTTTTGGTTTGTTTATTTTGCAAGTTTTACATTACAATTTATAAATAAAAGAACACAATCTTTCAGTTTGTTTGAAAACCTGCGTGAGGCTGTTCGGTTAGAAGCGGCTAAGGTAAGGTAGGCATGTTGGAGCAAATGTTGATGGATGGGAGGGTGTGCATGGGAGACGAGTATGGCGACGAGTTTGGTCGTCTATCCACAGCTTTATAAGGCACTCCATCAAATGTGGACCAACAGCCATTACTATACAAAATAGCCTTGTTATTGGCAATGTCTCGGTATGGCACTGCCGAGGCTGGTGGGGTGCGGATAGGTGCCACAGGGGACTAAATTAGTCATACCTGGGGACTGTTTGGTGCCATGCCAGAGTCGGCCACAGCATTTGCATGGTGGGGCTGTGTGAATTTTGTTTATTTTAATACCACAAATTTTCCGAGTGTTTTTTTACAAGAACAAATATGTTAATTTGCATCAATATATAGTGTTTGTAATTAATTAGAAATCTCGGGAAAACCTATTTTCCCCATTAGGCCTATCGATCGATGTTGAGACAGCCCCCCCGATAGTGATTTGAAAAGACATTAGCCTAACCTAACAACCTTACCTAACCTAACCTAGTATTATGGGTGGGGGCTACCGCCCCCACACCCCCGCTGGTTGAGTACTAATCTCTTAGTAAATAACACAAAAATTGGCTGTCGATTATACGAAGTTGAAAGAAAAGTCGATGAAGTCTACGGTGTTTACTCTGCAATCTTCAGCTTTGATTGTACATTGATAACGGGGAAAGTACTGTATTGACAACCTTGTTACGAAAATTAAATTTTAGTACCATACTTTTTTATTAGGTTTTCCGAGGGTTTAACACATTTTCATATGATATGTTATCTGGTGGTAGTCGTGGTAGCTGTAGTGGTGGTAGTCATGGTGATGATAAGTTGTGGTGGTGGTAGTTATGGTAGCTGTGATGGTAGTTGTAGTGTTGTTGGTGGTCGTCTTCTTTCAGCTGTTCCTCTTAGGCGGTCACCACAGCAGATCACTCGTCTCCATCTCACCCTGTCCCCTGTATCTTCCTCCGTCACACCAACCACCCACATGTCCTCCCTCACTGCATCCATGAACCTCCTCTTTGGCTTTCCTCTTTTAGTTTTGCCTGGTAGCTCCATCCCAAGCATCCTTCTCCCAACATATTCCACATCCCTCCTCTGCACATGTCCGAACCACCTCAATCTCGCCTCTCTCGCTTTGTCCCCGAGCCGACTCGTACATGTGCTGTCCCTCTAATATACTCATTTATAAGTATGTCCATCCTTGTCACTCCCAACGATATTTGCAGCATCTTCAACTTTGCCTCCTGTCTTTTTGTCAATGCCACCGTCTCCATACCGTACACCATAGCTTACGTTTAAATGTTGCCAATTTAGCCACTTTTCTGCTAGATCTAGAGGTATTTACTTCGATCTAGAGGACAATTCTTACAGCTAGCGACATGAATTCCAGCGATATTTTGTAGATTTGAGCCATTTACAGCGATAGTGTAGAGATTTAGCCACTAGTCTAGCGATTTCGGCATGTGTTTATTATCTAGGGGACTTGCTTTGGTAACTCTGCCTTTACGTAAGTTGGTCTCTCTACCGTCTTGCTTATGTTCTGGGTGTGGTGTCCCGAGTTGGAATCCCGGGAGGACCATAGGCTTTCATTAGTTTATTCGAGTGCATTGGGGTTTGTAATTGATTATTAATGTTAAGAACAGGGTGTTAATTAATACTTTCCCTTTCACTCTTGCAGTAACCCTTCCATAGCAGATCACTCCAGCTGTCTCCACCCACTCCACCCAGCCTGCACCTTAGTGTTGGTGGTGTGGTAGTGGTGGTAGCTGTGGTAGTAGCGGTGTTGGCAGTAGTAGTTGTGGTGGTAGTGATGTTGGCAGTAGTCGTGGTGGTAGTTGTGGTGGTAGTAATGGTATTGGTAGTAGCTGTGTTGGTAGTAGTCGTAGTGGTGGTAGTTGTGGTGGAAGCGGTGTTAGCAGTAGTCCTAGTGGTGGTAGTAGTCGTAGTGGTGGTAGTACCAAAACCCACACATTATGAAAGGAAGAATAAATAATAATTAGTATAAAAGGTCAGATTTCTAATAATAAAATAAACATTTAAGGGGAGATGGGTAGCTTTTCTGGTCCCCCTTCTCTCTCATGTTTAGCCCCATTAGTTTTCAGATTTTAAGATGTTTGCTCCATTAATTTGTCGATTTTAAAACCTTTCGCCCCACTTCTTTGTCAATATTAAGACCTTTCGTGCTATTTAGGTGTCAATTTTTTCCTGGCGAACGATAGTGAGCCTGTAATTTTGAAAGAACCGGCCTTCGGCCGGGAATTTTTTCTACCGAAAAATGTACAAATAAATCTAGAAGGGGGATCTAATGGATTTTTTTTTTTAAAGTTTGATGGAGGTCTAGGGAGGAAACTAAAAAACAAAATAATAATAAATATATATATGAAATAATCTACCAAAATATAAACGCTCATCCCTTAATAAATGATAGATAATGGGCATGAACAGAGTAATTAAGGTGTCCATAGCTAACCCTTTACCCCTTTTAGAACCGGTGACGTCCTTTACAATATGAGGAGGTCCCTGCCAGAGGGGCCAACTCACCACATTTTCAAAAACAGCGCTCCAGCCAATGAGAGCGTGGCTACGACGTGGGGAATTAAATGGCCGCCCGCCCGACCACTCACAGGCGCTGTACGAGACGTGCTTCAGTAGTCACGCTCAAACCGAGTTAGAGTCAACACACGAGTGTATGGTATGTTAACTTTAAACATCAATAACTCAAAACTATACTCGTGGCTAGTTGGCCCCTCTGGCAGGGACCTCCTCATATGTTCTGGCAACTATAAGACCATTTTATTCAGTTTAGGAAGGACCACTAGTAATTAAAACACCTCTAACTCTCTCTCTCTCTCTCTCTCTCTCGTTTATCCCTTTCAACTCCCAGACTGTTCTTAAGCTTCATAAAATCGTTAGAATATAGCTAAAATAAGGCAAAGCAGACGTCCCCGGTACTGAAGGGGTTAAGGGGAGGTTTTTAGTTTGTTCCCAAGACCTCCATCAAGCTTAAAATTACACCCCTAGACCCCCTTTCAAGATAAATTTGTAAATTTTTCGGTAGATAAATGGCCCTCTTAAATTACAGGCTCGCTATTGCTCGTCGGGAAAAAATCGTCCCCTAAATGGCACGAAAGGTCTTAAAATTGACAGAAACGGGGTGAAAGTTCTTAAAATCGCCAACATAAGGGGGGCGAACATCTTAAAATCTCAAAAGCAATGGGCTAAACATGAAGAAGAAAGGGGTTCAGAAAATAGTCTCTCAAGTGGATATCTCACCTTAAAGATACCGGTGATGGTAGTAAAGGAAAGTTAAGTCAGTATCACACACAAGCTTTTATAGTCCACATTCGATGAGCATAATTTTTCTGGCAACATTTCTGGAATATATTGCACTGGTATCGGAAACTAGACTGATGGTAGATGAATTTAAGTGACCGAAATATTCTAAATGTTGACTTCATAAGCTTCCAGACCAGTGTTGAGGTGAAAAGCGCTCGTCGGATACCGGCTTTAGTCACCATCGGTATACTCATATTGTTGTTTATGCCTTTTTCCTACCTTTGATTTTCTATAATGTATAGCAATTAACCCCTTGAGGATTATGACACGTTTTGACAGTTTACTCTCGATATCTTCAGACGATTATATTCAGCTTAGGAAGGATATGTGCCAGTCAGTTGTGAAGCCTGGGTCCCACATACTGGATTTTTGTCGTGGGTGGCCATGATTTCGGCTAAAAATAGCGTCCGGACCGATTTCCCAGAATTTGTTATGATGTAAGGTGGCGGAAGGACGTAACATTGACGGAGATAATAAGAAGTGCCGGTAACATGACGTAACTTCGGACGGGGAGATAACTTCAGACACTCTAGAAAAATATATACAATGAACCACAGTTATGGGATAAATACATGCATGATGTTATGAAAAAACAAGTATGTCTGCGGTGTTCTTCCATAATATGCAGTCATTTTTCCATAACTGTAGCTTACATACTTTTATCCAGAAATGTCCGAAGTATACCCCCCGTCCGAAGCTAGGTAATTTCACAACAGAGATAAGATATATCCGACAAATGTATGAGCATCATGAATGGTCTGGGCCGATATGCAAATGACGGAGGCAGAAAAAACGCCGAGAGGGCCGAGGACATGGCCAACGGGAATTGGACAGTTCGTTCGTCTGTGTTAGTGCAATGAACAACACCCTCAGTGGTGTATGAAAGGGGGCTATTATTATGTTGTTTTCCACCAACCAACTTCACTTCTAAACTCAATTAATGAAATCAACAAATATATGTGGCACTCCAAGGACTCGAACCTAGGATACTCACACCGAAATTCCGCACACTTATGCATTACGCTATCAAGACAATTATTACCTGGCCTTGCTGCGTCGGATATGGGTGAGCCACTGACACCTGTGCGTCAAACCCTCAGCCCCACCGACGCACCCCTAATGCACCGGGTTGTTATTGAGACAGATTTCCGACCCTACCACGAAAATTAAATGCAGCATGAACAATTTGGCACACTAGCCGACCCCTGGAAATGATCGTACCTTGTACCAAGATACATAGACTAACTATGTATCTTGCCTTGCACCACGTGAGGGAAAACGACGCATACCGATCATAATTTTCTTCGTTGTTGCCCCGACGCCAATTTTTTCCTAGATCTTGACAACCCACGGTAAAAATCCTGTAGGCTTATGTGGGAGCCAGGCTTAACTGAGTTGGTTTTGACCCCTTAGATTCCTAGAGGACCCTTCCTAAACTGCACAAACTCGTCAAATGATAGCCAAAATAAACTGCTATAAAACGTGTCATAATCCACAAGGCGTTCAAGTGATAAAGTCTACGGTCCCTACACATACCCCATCATTGTCGGTGGTAATTACTATAGTTATGTCGTATTCCTAGCCAGTTAATATGGTATGATATTAGTTGTAAGAACAATGAGAAGTACTAGCACATATTACAGTACTACCATTGATATTATAGCATTTAGTCGAATATAACACTGTACTGAAACATAGAAACTTCATATTTTGCATTGGGTATCGCAGGAGGGAGGAAGGGTCAGTGATGGATGCAGTGGGGAGGAAAGGATGAAGTGGGGAGGGAGGGAAGGAAAGGGAGGGATGAAGTAGGGAGGGAAGGAGAAAGAAGAGGGATGTAGTGGGGAGGGAGGGAGGAAGAGGGAGAGTGAGTAAGAGAGAGAGAGAGAGAGAGAGAGAGAGAGAGAGAGAGAGAGAGAGAGAGAGTGGGTAAGAGAGAGAGTGAAAGAGAGTAAGTGAGTACGAGTGATTGAGTAAGAGAGAGAGAGTGAGTACGAGAGTGAGTGATTGAGTAAGTGAGAGTGTGAGTAAGAGAGAGAGTGAGTGAGTAAGAGAGAGAGTGAGTGAGTAAGAGAGAGAGTGAGTGAGTAAGAGAGAGTGAGTGAGTAAGAGAGAGAGTGAGTGAGTAAGAGAGAGAGAGAGAGTGAGTGAGTAAGAGAGAGAGAGAGAGAGTGAGTGAGTAAGAGAGAGTGAGTGAGTAAGAGAGAGTGAGTGAGTAAGAGAGAGAGAGAGTGAGTAAGAGAGAGAGAGTGAGTGAGTAAGAGAGAGAGAGAGAGTGAGTAAGAGAGAGAGAGTGAGTAAGAGAGAGTGAGTGAGTGAGTAAGAGAGAGAGAGTGAGTAAGAGAGAGAGAGTGAGTAAGAGAGAGAGAGTGAGTAAGAGAGAGAGAGTGAGTAAGAGAGAGAGAGTGAGTAAGAGAGAGAGTGAGTAAGAATTGAATTGAAACTTTTTATTTAGCCAGTAGAACATACACATGATAATCATAATACAAAATTAACATTACATTGGCTGAGCCTTGTGAGAAGTATCTCTCTTAAAGAAAGAGAGAGAGTGAGTAAGAGAGAGTGAGTGAGTGAGTAAGAGTGAGTACAAAGGAGTACAAAGGAAATCAAGCAACAACAGATCTAGTGACCCTTCTAGGTTGCTTGTCCTCCAAAACACTGAGGATCAAGTGTCCAAACAGTGGTTTAGAGTGAGTGAGTGAGTAAGAGAGAGTGAGTGAGTGAGTGAGTGAGTAAGAGAGAGTGAGTGAGTAAGAGAGAGTGAGTGAGTAAGAGAGAGTGAGTGAGTAAGAGAGAGTGAGTGAGTAAGAGAGAGTGAGTGAGAGAGTGAGTGAGTGAGTGTGAGTGAGTGAGTGAGTGTGAGTGAGTGAGTAAGAGAGAGTGAGTGAGTAAGAGAGAGTGAGTGAGTAAGAGAGAGTGAGTGAGTGAGTAAGAGAGAGTGAGTAAGAGAGAGTGAGTGAGTAAGAGAGAGTGAGTGAGTAAGAGAGAGTGAGTGAGTAAGAGAGAGTGAGTGGGTGAAAGAGAGTGAGTGAGTGAGTGGGTGAAAGAGTGAGTGAGTGAGTGGGTGAAAGAGAGTGAGTGAGTGAGTGGGTGAAAGAGAGTGAGTGAGTGGGTGAAAGAGAGTGAGTGAGTGGGTGAAAGAGAGTGAGTGAGTGGGTGAGAGAGTGGGTGAGAGAGAGTGAGTGAGTAAGAGAGTGAGTGAGTAAGAGAGTGAGTGGGTGAGAGAGTGAGTGAGTGGGTGTGAGTGGGTGAGAGTGAGTGAGTGGGTGAGAGTGAGTGAGTGGGTAAGAGAGAGTGTGAGTGAGTGGGTAAGAGAGAGCGTGAGTGAGTGGGTAAGAGAGAGCGTGAGTGAGTGGGTAAGAGAGAGAGCGTGAGTGAGTGGGTAAGAGAGAGAGCGTGAGTGAGTGGGTAAGAGAGAGAGCGTGAGTGAGTGGGTGAGAGAGAGCGTGAGTGAGTGGGTGAGAGAGAGAGTGGTAAGAGAGAGAGCGTGAGTGAGTGGGTAAGAGAGAGAGCGTGAGTGAGTGGGTAAGAGAGAGAGCGTGAGTGAGGGGGTAAGAGAGAGAGCGTGAGTGAGTGGGTAAGAGAGAGAGCGTGAGTGAGTGGGTAAGAGAGACGAGCGTGAGTGAGTGGGTAAGAGAGAGAGCGTGAGTGAGTGGGTAAGAGAGAGAGCAGTGAGTGAGTGGGTAAGAGAGAGAGCGTGAGTGAGTGGGTAAGAGAGAGAGCGTGAGTGAGTGGGTAAGAGAGAGAGCGTGAGTGAGTGGGTAAGAGAGAGAGCGTGAGTGAGTGGGTAAGAGAGAGAGCGTGAGTGAGTGGGTAAGAGAGAGAGCGTGAGTGAGTGGGTAAGAGAGAGAGCGTGAGTGAGTGGGTAAGAGAGAGAGCGTGAGTGAGTGGGTAAGAGAGAGAGCGTGAGTGAGTGGGTAAGAGAGAGAGCGTGAGTGAGTGGGTAAGAGAGAGAGCGTGAGTGAGTGGGTAAGAGAGAGAGCGTGAGTGAGTGGGTAAGAGAGAGAGCGTGAGTGAGTGGGTAAGAGAGAGAGCGTGAGTGAGTGGGTAAGAGAGAGAGCGTGAGTGAGTGGGTAAGAGAGAGAGCGTGAGTGAGTGGGTAAGAGAGAGAGCGTGAGTGAGTGGGTAAGAGAGAGAGCGTGAGTGAGTGGGTAAGAGAGAGAGCGTGAGTGAGTGGGTAAGAGAGAGAGCGTGAGTGCGTGGGTAAGAGAGAGAGCGTGAGTGAGTGGGTAAGAGAGAGAGCGTGAGTGAGTGGGTAAGAGAGAGAGCGTGAGTGGGTAGAGCGTGAGTGAGTGGGTAAGAGAGAGAGCGTGAGTGAGTGGGTAAGAGAGAGAGCGTGAGTGAGTGGGTAAGAGAGAGAGCGTGAGTGAGTGGGTAAGAGAGAGAGCGTGAGTGAGTGGGTAAGAGAGAGAGCGTGAGTGAGTGGGTAAGAGAGAGAGCGTGAGTGAGTGGGTAAGAGAGAGAGCGTGAGTGAGTGGGTAAGAGAGAGAGCGTGAGTGAGTGGGTAAGAGAGAGAGCGTGAGTGAGTGGGTAAGAGAGAGAGCGTGAGTGAGTGGGTAAGAGAGAGAGAGCGTGAGTGAGTGGGTAAGAGAGAGAGCGTGAGTGAGTGGGTAAGAGAGAGAGCGTGAGTGAGTGGGTAAGAGAGAGAGCGTGAGTGAGTGGGTAAGAGAGAGAGCGTGAGTGAGTGGGGTAAGAGAGAGAGCGTGAGTGAGTGGGTAAGAGAGAGAGCGTGAGTGAGTGGGTAAGAGAGAGAGCGTGAGTGAGTGGGTAAGAGAGAGAGCGTGAGTGAGTGGGTAAGAGAGAGAGCGTGAGTGAGTGGGTAAGAGAGAGAGCGTGAGTGAGTGGGTAAGAGAGAGAGCGTGAGTGAGGGGGTAAGAGAGAGAGAGCGTGAGTGAGTGGGTAAGAGAGAGAGCGTGAGTGAGTGGGTAAGAGAGAGAGCGTGAGTGAGTGGGTAAGAGAGAGAGCGTGAGTGAGTGGGTAAGAGAGAGAGCGTGAGTGAGGGAGGTAAGAGAGAGAGCGTGAGTGAGTGGGTAAGAGAGAGAGCGTGAGTGAGGGGGGTAAGAGAGAGAGCGTGAGTGAGA
>JBAKBP010036143.1:0-18725 GCA_037953745.1 Lithodes maja
CCACCTTCCTCCCTACCTTCTCTTCCTCCAACATTGCTGTCCCACTGTCCCTTTATCTTCCTCCCTAACCACCCACCTCCTCCTCCTCCTTTTCTTCCTCCGCCATCACTGTCCTTCCTCCTTCTCCACCTCTTCCTCCTTATTTTCTTACTCCTCTTTGGTAGCTCCTCCGTCTACGCCGCTTCTCCCTGTTCATACTCTATTATGTTTTCACTTTACCCTTCTCCTACTTCTTCGTCTTGATCTGTTTCTCCTTCCTATTCCCACTATTATGTTTGTCAAATTCTCCACCCTCCACATCCTTCTTCCCTTCCCTTTCATTCTCCTCCTCTTCTTCCTTCGCCTCCTTATTATCCATTTATCTTCTTTCTTCTCTTTCTCCCTCTTTTCCTCTTCCTTTTTCTCTTCCTCACGTAGAACCTTCCTCTTTCAATCTATAATTAAATTTTCCGTGGTTATAATTTTTCAAATCCCCTAAGTATTTTCATTATTCGCCCACTCCTTGTTTTAGAGTAAATGTTTTGAGCATATGTATCATCTTGTTACATGTCTTGATTATCTTCCCATTTCCTCTGTTTACTCTCTCTCTCTCTCTCTCTCTCTCTCTCTCTCTCTCTCTCTCTCTCTCTCTCTCTCTCTCTTAACACCAATGATAAAGAGCAACATAGGATACAGGAGTACACTTTATACACATATTGAACAAATCAATGTAATACACACACACACACACACACACACACAAAACACACCTCACTGCCACCACCACCACAACGATGACTGCCTGAGGACGTCTGACATTTAATGGTGCTCAAAAACCTTTGCTAACACTAGGGATCAACTTTTTTCAGCGTTAATTCTTTGACTCTTTATCAGCTAATCATCCCACACCTTCACCGAGTTGTATAACTTTCGTAAGGAGTTAGATATAAATGTATTTTTAAACAATTGATTTCATTAGTCCTGTTGTATTAATTCCAGTGTATCTTGTTTTAAGAACACCTAATATAATTGGAGCGTGTAGTTTAATACAACACAAAAATCAATATTTAATGAATACAATTAGGTTATATATATATATATATATATATATATATATATATATATATATATATATATAACAGTATATACCGTATATATATATATAATATATATATATAATATATATATATATATATATATATATACTGTATCTATCTATATCTATTTATATATAGTATATATAATTATATATATATATATATATATATATATATATATATATATATATATATATATATATATACCGGTATATATATATATAATCTTTGCATCGAAATATATAAGAGTAATTTACTCATATACTCTCTCTCTCTCTCTCTCTCTCTCTCTCTCTCTCTCTCTCTCTCTCTCTCTCTCTCTCTCTCTCATCTACTGCGGGAGACAGACAAAGGAAGTATAACCATAGGTCTACTCTTCTGGCAAAACAACCATAGGATTAGACTATACATTAACACGTGAATGCTGAATTTACCCCCTCGCTCTGTTCTCTCAGATTTCCATCAGAATTAATCGGAAATTCATTGAAATTTACCGTTTAATTTGACGAAAATTCAATAACTTAAATTTAAAGTTAATACACCTATTTGGTTAATCGATAATTATATATATATATATATATATATATATAGAGAGAGAGAGAGAGAGAGAGAGAGAGAGAGAGAGAGAGAATTATCTTTCAAGTCGATTCGAAAACCGAAGGCAATCTCTCTCTCCCTTGGTATTATTGACAAACTATTAGCAACTAAAGCAAAATTAAATAATTGATATAATAGGTACAATTATCTTATATTAAGCTTAGTACAGTCCCTTTGATGATTTCTTGCTTTATGAAATTGAATTCCCGCGACAAATAATCAACACTTTATTGAAAACACTGGTAATATGATAAATATTGTTTGCATTATTATATCCTCCTATATTATAATCAACCCCTTCAGTACCGGTGACGTCTGTGTCATTATATTCTGGCTAGTACCGTTACTGGACGATTTTGTTAGTTTAAAAAGGGCCTCCATCAGTTAACAAGCTTCGAACTATCTCACTTAACCCGTTTAGCTACCACAGGTCCTTCTAAAACTGCACACAATCGTCTAAATTTAGCTAGATAATATTGAAAAGACATCGTCGGTACAGAAGGGGTTAACACGGATTAGTTAAACAAAATATATAATTTGACTAACGTTTACTCCCTTGAATTACTCCACAGTTATTAGTGCCTCAGATTCTCTCTCTCTCTCTCTCTCTCCTCTCTCTTCTCTCTCTCTCTCTCTCTCTCTCTCTCTCTCTCTCTCTCCTAATCGGTTTTAACCCCCAGGCTCCCCTCTCTCTGTCTCTCCCCATTCTACAATACCCGACCTCACAATATGTTATGCCAACTGTCCACTCTTTTTTTCTGGGATTCGAACTATAGAAGCTAGAAATATCAGAGGAGAGGCCTACCTGTTTAAGGGGAGGTATTAGGTTTTACTGGACCCCCTTCTCCCTCATAATTAGCTCCATTAGTTCTGATATTTTTAGACGTTCACCTCATTAATTTGACGATTTTAAAACCTTTCGCTCCATGTATTGTCAATATTAAGACCTTGGGTGCCATTTATGTGTCGATTTTTTTCCTGATGAGCGATATGAGAGCCTGTCATTTTAAAGGAACTGGCCTTCGGCCGGGACATTTTTCTACCGAAAATGTACAAATATATCTTGAAGGGGATTTTGAAGGTGTTTTTTTAAAGCTTGATGGGAGACCTAACAACGAAACTAAAACATATATGATGGAATATATAGATAGACCAAAAAATAGCACAACTTCTTAACTAAAACTGAATACTGGATTTAGTAACTGGTTTTCTACGAGGGCACTCACAAATTCTCGCAGTGTTTCCGATGTATACCAATCCACCTCTGCTACAAAGAAAATTATACTCTCAATCCTGCCTACATTCGAGCACAGACACAAGCTATATTCTGATCTCAAGGCTCAAGGTGTTAGAGATCAATTAGTTTAAACAAAATTTGGAATGCTGTGAATCTAGCATATTATATACCTCAGATAAAAAACAAATAACATCACTGGGTACCAATCTGTGTTAAAAGTGATATATATGATATCTGGAGAAGCCACAGCAGTTGCATGCTGTCTTATGGACTTGGAGAAGGCCTATGACAGAGTTGATAGAGCAGGTATGTGGAAAGTACTGAGAATAATTATGGAGTAGATGGCAAGTTGCTGAAAGCAGTGAAGAGCATGTATGAGGGTGCTAAGGCGTTGGTGCGTGTGTAGAATGAACAGAGCGAGGTCTTTGATCTCTATGTTGGGTTAAAGCAAGGGTGTATGATGTCCCCATGGTTGTTCAATTAATATATATATATGGATGGAGCCATGAAAGAAATACAAGGAAGAGCATTGGATGTTGGTGTGCCAATGAGAAGGGAAGGAAAGGAATGCAAGTTGCCAGTACTGCTGTTTGCCGATGATACAGTTCTGATGAGTGATAATGAATGGGAGTTGCAGGGTCTGGTAAATATGTTTGGGACAGTGTGTGAAAAACGGAATATGAAGGTAAATGCCGGGAAGAGCAAGGTTATGGTCTTTGAAAGGGTTGCAGCCACAGAGTGTACAAAGTACAAAGGAAATCAAGCAACAACAGATCTAGTGACCCTTCTAGGCTGCTTGTCCTCCAAAACACTGAGGATCAAGTGTCCAAACAGTGGTTTAGAGCGGGTAAGGGAACATTGGAAAGGGAACTACTGCCCTAGAACTAATGTCCGTGGCAGGATTAGGAAGTTAGTAGGGGACAGATGGGTTAGTAACTGAGGGGGGGATAAAATAAAGTTATTCATTTACAAACGCAGTCAGTCGCGGGTTTGATGCGAGATATTTGTCTAAGCGGAGTTTAAATGAATCAACGGTGCTGCAGTCTATAACGTCTCGTCTCGGAGAAGCCCATTCCACAAGTTGACAACTCGATTGAAGAAGAAATTCTTAGATTCGTGTGAGTTAAAAGATTTACCAATAATTTTGCAACCGTTTCCCCGTGTGTAATTAGATTGGTCGATAGTGAAGTACTTACTACAGTTCATATTGTCGATGCCTTTGATGATTTTGAACACTTGAATTAAGCCACCTCTTAATCTGCGCTGGGTTAAAGGAAATAGATTTAATTCTCTAAGACGCTCTTCGTATGGTTTGTTCTTTAGGCTAGGTATCATTTTGGTAACTCTACGTTGAACTCGTTCTAGCTTGTTTATATCTTTTTGGTAATAAGGGCACCAGGATTGAACGCAGTATTCCAGAAGAGGGCGGACTAAGGAATTGTAAAGGGTTAGGATAACTTCTTTGGATTTATGCTCAAATGACCTGCCTATAAAGCCAATTATTTTGTTTGCCTTCTTAACAACTTCTGAACATTGTTGACTCGGTTTTAGGTTACTCGATATTGTTATTCCCAGATCGGTTTCTTTGTTTACATTCTTAAGCTGAGTGCCATTCATAGAATAGTTTGCTTTCTCATTTAGGTATCCGATATGTAGTACTTTACATTTATCCGCATTGAAACTCATTTGCCAAATTTGGGCCCAACATGACAATTTATCTAGATTGTGTTGCATATCGTCAACTTGTTCTTTTGAGAGTACGCTATTTGCAGTTTTTGTATCGTCAGCAAATTTTGAGATTGTACAGGTGAGACCCTCATCTATGTCGTTGATGTAAATTAGAAAGAGAATTGATGTGAGGTTGAACGGTCAGGCTATGGAGAATGTCAGCTCATTTAAGTATTTGGGCAGTGTGTTGAGTAAAGATGGGAGTATGGATGAAGAAGTGCGGGAGAGGGTGCACCAGGGGAAGAGGGTTACAGGAACGCTGAAAGCAGTAACAAGAAATATGGTGGTCAGCATGGAAGTGAAGAAGTCCTTGCATGACAGTGTGGTAATCCAGACATTGACTTACGGGAGCGAAGCATGGACTTTGGTGGAGAGATTCAAACCAAGAGTGAGAGGGGTGGAAATAAGTTACTTGAGAAGTGCGCACAGAGTTGTATGGAGGGATAAAAAGACAAGTGAGGAAGTACAAGAGAGGTGTGGTGTGGATGTAGATGTGCTGGAAAGTGTGAAAAGGAACACCTTGAGATGGTTCGGCCATGTGGAACGTATGGGAAGCAAGAGAATGACAAAGAGAGTGTACGAGAGTGAGGTGGAAGGACAGAGAGGGAGAGGTAGACCGAGTGAGAGGTGGAAAGATGAAGTTAAGAAGTATATGCGTTAAAGCGGTGCTGGATGGGAGGAGGGACATCAACTGACTGGGGACAGAGTTGCATGGGGGTGTTCCGTTCATGGCCACCCCTTCGGGGATCACGGCGTCCGGCAATAGATAGATAGTGCGTGATTATCTCTCTCTCTCTCTCTCTCTCTCTCTCTCTCTCTCTCTCTCTCTCTCTCTCTCTCTCTCTCTCTCCGTGCTGGTTTGGTCGGTCGGTACAAGGCTTTATAAAATAGGTCATACCTGGCTTTATATCCCTGGGACTGCGGCTTTATAGCTACTGGTGGATTTCAGGAGAGAAAGAGAGAGAGAGAGATTTTTTAATCACGCACACATTTTGTAAATATATACAACTTTTAAAACAGATTGGTACCCAGTGAAAATAACATTTTATTATCTGAGGTATATAATAATATACTAGATTCACAGATTTACAAATTGTGTTTAATGAAATCTCTATATCCTCGAGCCTTGAGATCAGAATATAGCTTGCCTTTGTTCTCGAATGCTGGCAAGATTGAGAGTAAATTATTTTCATGGCAGTGTGTGTTTGTGTGCATGTTAGTGAAAGTGACAATGTGATAGTGAGTGTGTTGCAAGGAGTTACAAGGAATATCTGTTATCTCTAAGACCTTGAAGGTCATACACGAAGTGAAAAGAGAAAGATTGTGTAGTGCATTAAACTCATTACAGATTGTGCACATTACTATCTACTCTCTTCTTGACCTGCTCTACTGAAGAACTCTTTACAACATCTGAGGGAAGTTTGTTCCCGGTAGAACAGATCTCATTTGTGAAAAGGTTTCCCAACATTATAATGCTGAACCTTTTCAATTCTAACTTCCAGCGATGGTTGTGTGTTGTATTCATATTGAGGCTAACCAGTTTGCTCTAATCCACATCGTGAAACCCATAAGGTATTTTAAAAACTTCAATGAGTTGACCTCGTAGTATACATGTTTCCAAGAAAAAGAGATCAAGAGCTTTCAACAAGTCCTACTAGTTCAGTCTGCTAATCGATGGAATAATCTTTGTAGCCCTAGCTTGTGCTCTTTCCTGGTCCTCTATTTCTTTCCAGAGTGATGGAGACCAGAATTGAACAGCATACTCCAGGAGAGGCCATATCAGAGCATTGCAGAGGACTATTTCCTTATTGCTATACTTATATTGCCTATTGATATAGCCCAATCATTTCTTCTGTACTTCAATACACTGCTTGGAAAACTTTAGATCACTGATAATTAGAACATCTAAATCCTTTTCAAGGTCACTTTCAGAGACATTCCCAATACTGAATAGCCTGATTTGGCGTGTGCTTGACCGATATTCATCACCTTGCACTTTTTCAAGTTTAGAGGCATCTGGCATGGTTTCAGAGTCTCTTTGCTTGAACTGTTCCTTAAGCTCTTCTGTCTCCTTCATGAGGTTTCCTTCTATTTCACAAAAGGGACAGATACTATCATGGTGGATAGGAGAGAGGGTTCCTGACCAGGATTCGAACCCACTAACTCCAGATATTTTTTGTGAGAGTTGAGCACCGTATCCACTGAACCATGAACAAATATATACATCCTCTTTGAAGTCTATACACTATGTTTAGCTTCTTGTACTTAGTACCAGTTGCTTTAAGTTATGAGTAACAGTAGCTGGCATGATGTTATATTTGTTCTAACAATTCAAAATATTTGTAAAGGCTTATATCTGCAGGGAAAAGTAATGACCAATACATTAAATATTATATTGTATTATATTATATTATATTATATAATACTAGATTGGAGTACAGTAGCCCAAAGGTAAAGAAAAAGGAAGGAAAGGAGAAAAAGAAAGAAAAAGAGAGGACAATATATGAGTGAGATAGAAGAGAGGAGATAGAAGAGAAAGGTCATACATAATAAATTTAGCTGACATGAAACACGACAGTTTACAATTTTGCTGCAAAATATTGTACATCATTTTTCGAGAAGCGTGAGTTTTATAGATTCATTATTTGTATTTGTCTAAATATTTAATTTACCGG
This sequence comes from Lithodes maja, assembly GCA_037953745.1. Taxonomy (NCBI): domain Eukaryota; kingdom Metazoa; phylum Arthropoda; class Malacostraca; order Decapoda; family Lithodidae; genus Lithodes; species Lithodes maja. Next base: position 7,314 of record JBAKBP010036143.1, read on the forward strand.
CAATATTATCACTACTAGAACTATCATAATAAACGTTAGTTTAACTATTCTTATATATACTATTACCGTATATATGAAGATGAATGTGTAGTTATATATATATATATATATATATATATATATATATATATATATATATATATATATATATAATATATAAATATATAAATATATATATAGCCTATGTATTATTTATATATAAATATATATATATATATATATATATATTGTTTGTTTATCTATATTCCAACTACTCCCTCTCGAGCATAGGCTGAGAGCTTGTACATTCAACCGCTTAACACCGCGAAGCCTGTGAGGTCTCGTTCCAGTCTAGGAAATGAGACATGTAAAGTACTTAGAGCTGCAACCAGCCTTTGCCATCTTGCCTTTGCAAGTTGCACGGCACTTGGTTGCCCACTCACGGCTCGAAGCATCCCCATCTCTTGATCTGCTTTGCCTTTGTGCTGCACTGTCTCATCCCCAAGACTCGGACCTTCACTTTCAGAACGCCACCTACTGAGCAATTAACTCACTATGCATTGCACCCCTGTAGCATATTTTGAATATGGGAACATTCATACAGTGCTATTTAATCAGGGAACAATGAAGGTATTTTTGTGGCGTTTTGGTGGGCTTTGTGGTAATGCACTGATACTAGGAACAGGACAAAGTCAATCCCAATAATATCTTCTCATTGATACATTGGGATTCGAAAGCAGGACCATTGGATTCCATATATATATATATATACCGGTATATATATATATATATATATATATATATATATATATATATATATATATATATATATATATATAAGATAGATAGAGAGTATATAATATACACCCGATATATGCTTTGAGAAACTTAAATTTAGTTGAACACATAATTGAACTACTACATCAAATACTACTGCGAACATTGCTATTACTAATTATAATAAGATGAAGAATAATGATAATGTGTGTATTTTATGTGTGCATGCTCGTGTGTGTATGTTTATATGTGTATGCTGTATGCTTATGTGTGTGCCTGTGTAGTCTGAAGATGTGTATCTCTCTAATTACACATAATATACGGTGTAAAAGGCTCGTCCAGGTTAATTATAAGGGATAATGGGGCAGATAATACGTCCTTTGTGGGTCGCTTTATTAAAAGATTACTGATAGCCTCTTTCTTTGGCAAGTTTTTTCTTTTTTTTGTTTAGGATTTTTTTTTAACATGCATGTTTATATTTATGGTAATGTAAACATATTTCCTTTGCTGATACAGTTTGTATTGCTTCTGTGATATACTTTTCACGCACATATTATCTATGTAAATTATCCGTTCACTGTCAAGTATATCATCAGTTATCTACTTTATTTGTTAAAATTACTGTTTGTTGTCCGTCTGTCTATCCGTCAGTCTGTGTCTTATATTACCAATCATGTAATGTGTCAAACAACAAACCTCTCTCACTCTCACATTTTCTCTCTTTCTCTCTCTCTCTCTCTCTCTCTCTCTCTCTCTCTCCTAAGAAAATAACGTGTTATGTCCTAATTTTAAGGCTGATTTAAGTAACGAAATGCGATAATAACTATTGTCTTCTTCTGTCTACATTAATCAACAAATCAGTAGCAATGGAAAAGGTTTACTTATAATGAACAGATTATACCATACATATCATCCCTCGATAAACCATCCTACTTAGCAGTCTCTGTAGTGAATCATCAATTACCCTCCATCCCTGTCCACTATCACAACCCCCTCCCCCCCCCCCACATCGCAGCTCCACATTATCGTAACAGCCATCAACCCCTAAACCACCTCGTTAAGTCCCTCCTTAATCACTAGCCTCGCATTACTCTCTACGATATCCCTCCACCCCATCTATCCAACCCAACTCCTTTACAGCATTAAATTTACCCCAGCAAAATACTCTCCTTCCACCCTGTACAACTTTCCTACAAATACCATCTCTAGAACCCCTGTCTGGAGTCCCCCCCCCCCCCCCCCCCCCCACCCAAAAAATAAATAAAAAAAAGGAAAAATAAAACAAAAAATAAACACAAAATAGGAAAAGTGGGGATTGGGCCTGAGTACAGTATATAGAATATAATAACATATAGAGTAGATAGAACCCCTCTCCCTCTATCCACCAGAACCATTATTGCCCTCCTCCCTACTTCCACTATCCCCTATTCCTTCACCTATGCCTCAACCCACCTATTAATTATAACTCAACATTAACTTAAGGGGGGTCACCGTTTTTTTTTTTTTATCTTTCTCTCCTTTTCTCTCTTTCTCTGGCTTGTATCCATTCGGCCCCATTCAGCCAACTGTTTTAAGACGTTTATCCCCATTCAGGTGTCGATTTCTTCCTGGCGAGCGATGGTGAGCCAGCATTGTATGGAGAAATCCGGCTTCGCCGGAGACATTTTTCTATCAAAAAATGTACAAATTTAGCTTGCTGTCAAAAAAAAAAAAATATGCTGGCACGCTACCGCTCGCCAGGAAATTGTTGACTCCTGGATGGGGGTAAACGTTTTAAAACAGTAGGCTGAATGGGGCCGAATGGATACAAGCCAAAGAGAGAGGGAGAGAAAGAGAACAAAAGCGAGGTGGGCCCCCTTAACAGACATCAACACCTAAGCCACCTCACTAGGGCCCATGTTCAGCATTAGCCTTGCAAACTGGTCCAATACCTCATCATGCTACCTCTACCCATTCTCCCATTTTCCACCCCATCAAACCCCTATCTGTTATCCCATCAAACCCTCTCCTTTCAACGTACTAAACGCCCCATGCATGAATGACTATACATATCTATAGCTAGTCACAATATTAATTACCTCTCACATGATGGTGGATATTGCAATAATGTGATTACTAATGAATATTAAACCCAATATCCATGTACGTCATTTTTGGTTTACTAATTCACCTTTCCCATTACTGGTTTGTCTTACATCTCATCCTAACTCCCATCCACACAAACACACACACACACACACACTCTCTCTCTCTCTCTCTCCAACACAACCATCCACCGCTATCCTCTACCGGGGTCTACCCCATCCCAGCTCCCCACACTATCTTAACAGCCATCAGCCCCTAAACCACCTCGTTAAGGCCCGTGTTAATCATTAGCCTCGCACGCTGATCCGTCCTCTATATTTATGGCCGAGATACTGCAGAGGACAGGGGATAGATAGGGTGTCCAGCCATAACTATCTATCTATTGGGGACACAGGGTTGAGGCTGTCCACCCTGTGTTAATTTATTACTATATTGCATGTATTGTGAGACACTAATTATTTTAATTCACTTCTACAGTTCCTCTATTATATTGATCTACTACTAAATAGGGCTAAATTTGTCTACTCTCATTCTGTCTATAACTATCTATCTATTGCTACACTCAGCTAAGGAAATATACTCTCTTTATCTGTCCATAAACATGTTCTACTAAATACAAGGCTAATACCATTTGTTGTAAGATACGGTAAAAGCTGTATGCTCTGTACTCATCCACAAAGTATATTATATATATATATATATATATATATATATATATATATATATATATATATATATATATATATATATATATATGTGTGTGTGTGCAGAAGTCTCACTATTAAATATTAATTGACAAATATTTGTTTACGAACCATCTATCTATTGCCTGACGCCGTGATCCCCAAAGAGGTGGCCACGAACGAACCGCCCCCATGCACCTCTGTCCCCAGTCAGTCGACACCCCTCCTCCCAACCAGCACCACCTTCATCCATATACTTCTTCACTCCATCCTTCCACCTCTCTTTCAGTTCACATCTCCCTCTGTCCTTCCACCTCGCTCTCGTACCATACACACCGTACACACCAAAATTATTGATTCAGGGACAAAACATTAACCCACTTGTACGTCAAATCCTATATGTATACCATTCTTGTGATTATGGCCGCACACTTACACAATCAAATTATATTGTGTTCGTATGTTTGTCTCTGCCCTTATTTCTTGGTTATCATACAGCATCATCATTATCAATAAGAATATCTATAGCAACATCACAATCACCATCTACATTTTTATTATCATTATCTTATCAACATTATTACTTGTTCCTCTATTATAACATGTGTACCATTATCTTCAACAATATTGCAATCACCAAGCATCATTACTATCACTAACTAATCATCACCATAATCACTATTTGCACTATGTATTTGTTATTACATTATTTCCTTTTTCATTAACTTCACTTCATTATCATCATCATTATAACCATCATCATTCATTTACCATAATCATCATAATGACTAAAGAAATGTTCGACTGTCAGAATCACGCATCGGAATATTATCACGATTATCAAACCAATATTATTCAAATCGTGAATATTCAAAATGAATTAATATTTAATAATTCAGATTTCTACGAAAAACTGTTTCTCATTAAACTGGAAATGTCAGCAGATGCCACGCGGATGAATTTATTTATTAAGGAACCCCATCTCGTTTTTTTGTGTATCTTTCTTTCACTCTCTTTGGCTTGTATCCATTCGGCCCCATTCAGCCTACTGTTTTAAGACGTTTACCCCCATCCAGGTGTCAATATATTCCTGGCGAGCGATAGCGAGCCAGCATATATATATTTTTGTTTTGACAGCAAGCTAAATTTTTACATTTTTCGATATGGATTTCTCCATACATTGCTGGCTCGCTATCGTTCGCCAGGAAGATATCGACACCTGGATGGGGATAAACGTCTTAAAACAGTTGGCTGAATGCGGCCGAATGGATACAAGCCAGGGAAAGAGAGAAAAGGAGAGAAAGATAAAAAAAAAAAGCCGGTGACCCCCCTTAAGATCTATATAATATTTCCGATTGTCTGTGTGTCTGTCTGTCTGTCTGTGTGTTCTTAATAGGCGGCTGCAGTTTTGGACCTGGGGAGCTGAAACTTTGCATGTGGGTGTCAATTGACCTGGGTCAGGTCATAGAGGGGGCGAGGCCACGATCGGAGGTCGTTTCGAGGCCGAAATTGAAAACAAAAAAAATTGCCGTTTGGGGCAGAAGGAGGCCTCCGATCGAAAAGGTGTATGGAACGAAAGTTGTTCGCAGCCCCCCAAAATGGGGGTACGGATGAGGTCAGATTCAAAATCGGAGGTCATATAGCGGCCGAAATCGAGGTCGCCGTTTAATGAGGCACAGGGAGGTCGAGGCTGGTGATTATGGTAGTAGTAGTATTGTGATGATTGTGGTAGTAGTGATTGATGATGGTGATGATGGTGATTATGATAGTAGTAGTGGTGGTAGTACCCGGGCAACGCCGGGTACCCTTGCTAGTATTATTTAATGTCGCGGGGCACGCTAGCATTAAATGATAATACGATTATAATGTCACAGTGAGTAGTGAAGCCTCTGTCATATCAAGTAAAGCTGGTATCACACGAGAAATTTGATTGTCAACCTTCGATGATCAAAATTTTTCTGGCAACATTTCTGGAGTATTTTGCACTGGTATCGGAAACTAGACTGGTGATAGATGAATTTAGGTAATAGCAAAATATTTAATGTTTACCTCATAAGCTGCCAGACCAGTGTTGAGGATAAATGTTGAGTGAAAAAGTGCTCGTGTGATATCAAGTAATAATGATAAACTAAAGGGGATAAACTAGGAGAACTCAGGATAGGCAAATCTAAGTTAGATAACAAATTCGATGATGATAAGTTATATCGACCATTTTACGCAATATTGTTGGCACTTATATCAATAAAGTCATTTTACACTTAAATATATCCCATTCAAATATACAGAAAATATACATAAATGGTTCGGTTTCAAGCGAATACAAAATTATGTCAGGAAAAAAAATATTCTTGGGTAGCGGATGAGGAAATCACGTCTCTCCCACCTTATGATATTGTACTTGGTTAAGGGGAGGCAGTTGGTTTTTCGAGTCATCCTCTTCCCTCATGCTTAGCCCTATTAGTTATGAGATTTCAAGACATTCGCCCCATTAGTTTGGCGATTATCAGACCTTTTGCCCCATTTTGTTGCCAATATTAAGACCTTCCGTGCCATTTAGGTGTCGGTTTTTTTTACTGGCGAGCGATAGCGAGCCTGTATTTGAAGAGGAATCGGCCTTAGGCCAAGACATTTTTCTATATATCGAAGGGGAGTCTTGTGGGTGTTTGGTTTAGAGAGCAAACTAAACCTCCTCCTTAAACCATTGAGCCGAACCAGTAAATTATGCTGCACAATACCGTCTGAGCTCCCTTAATCATCGAGTAAGGACACAGTCTATTATCACTGGGTTTGTTTCACTTATAACCTAAATATAACATTACATACATTATATATTTAGTGGATGAAAATGCTGGTGCAAGATAAATATTTTTGAGTTGGATCTATATTCAACAACATCAAAATTTACAATATCACCCCGTTACTTGATAATGATGGTATCATAATGGCGTCCAGAACAATATATGGCCGATCTTTCCTACTACAGGATCTCAAGTACAGTCACGTTAATGAGACACCAGTCATCTTTACAACTTCCTCTTTATTTTCATCTGTTAATATAAGAAGACAATTTAATGAGTAGACTGAATAAAACCTGAATGCAAAGATAGTGAAATGTAATACATGGAAGTAGGACAAGGCATAGGTCTGAAACTTTATGTATTATCAGCAGGTATAAAAGTCATAACGAACTCCTCAATTGAAAGCCTAAAGAAAATCTTCAATAAGTTCCTAATGAAAATAGCTGAACAGCCGAATTTCGTGGGGGCGAGAGCTGCTCCCTCGAACAGCCTACTGAATCAGGTCTCACTCAACATACCCGTTAATAAGGGGACATGGGCTGTTTTTCTGGTCACCCTTCTTCCTCATGCTTACCCCCAGTAGTTTTCAGATTTTATGACGTTCGGCCCATTAGTTTGGCGATTTTAATAACTTTTGCCCCATTTCGTTGTAAATTTTAAGACCTTTCGTGCCATTTAGGTGTCGATTTTTTCCTGGCGAGCGATAGCGAGCCTGTAATTTTAAGAGTAACCGGCCTTTGGCCGGGAAATTTTTCTACAGAAAAATTTACAAATTAATCTACTAGAAGGAGGATCTGATGGATGTTTTTTTTAAGTTTGATGGAGGTCTAGGGAGGAAACTAAAAATAATAATACATAAATGAAAAGAAATATACCAAAAAGTAGCTCGTCATCGGCGTCAATAGAAAACTACGCCAAGTAATAAGTAACTTCTGAGCGTGTATAATGCTTCTCCAGATTAATCATATATCTTTTCTTCACAACCCATATCAATCATTTTACCCTAGAACTGAGCAGATCTGAAATAATATGTGGAGTGGCATACGGCAGATGAAAACATGTTTCAACTTAATATTATAATGTAAAACTTGCAAAATGAACAAACCAAAACTTATAAGAACACAGTAAAAAGTTTGTCAACTAATCAAAATCGCTATGTGGAAACAACGCTTAAGTAAAATAATAATTTATAAATAAAAGAACACAATCCACCACTTAGGGTGTACATTACTACATGAACAAGTTAATCTGGTTCCCAAGCAAACTAATCACCATTGGGATGACAAAAATAGCACAAAAGTTGGTGGAAGTGCCGTCCAAATGAGGGACAGCTCTGGGTCTGATCCTTCAGTGGTAATGATCTTAATCCTCATAAAGGAAATGGCATTGCGGAGTGTTGGTACATCTGAGCTAGAGTGCCTGGAGGGGGCCTCTACCATGGTAATCCCATTATGGGAAACTTCCTGTTGAAGCAAGGCGTCAGACTAATGTATGATGAACGTAAACTGGTGATGTAAATTAGTAATTATATATATATTATTTTTCATATGATTGAAGTTTACATCCTGAAACGCGTAGGTAGATTCTAGCAATAATAATACCAAGCAATGTGAATTATTATTTGACTTCTGCAATGAAATTATAAACACGTTGTTTATATGTGTGAACATAGACGTACCTATAATTTGTTCAAAGGGTTAATATTTTGCATATATATATATATATATATATATATATATATATATATATATATATATATATATATATAATTACTAATATATATATATATATACCACCAGTTTACGTTCATCATACATTAGTCTGACGCCTTGCTTCAACAGGAAGTTTCCCATAATGGGACTACCATGGTAGAGGCCCCCTCCAGGCACTCTAGCTGAGATGTACCAACACTCCGCAATGCCATTTCCTTTATGAGGATTAAGATCATTACCACTGAAGGATCAGACCCAGAGCTGTCCCTCATTTGGACGGCACTTCCACCAACTTTTGTGCTATTTTTGTCATCCCAATGGTGACCCTGGTTAGCAACACATCGGGCACAAGAGTGTTCTGAAGAAGGGAACAACTGGTCCACAACTAGAAAGGCTAACTACACCATTAAAGTGGCGGGCAATGAGGTCGATGCATCCATACGCCAAGATGACATTGAGATTTAGTTTAGTTAGTATTGAGTGTGGTTTTAGGCAAGAAAGCAAGCTAGAATAATAATTGCTTTTAGTGTAATTTATGCACAGGATGAATAAGTCAGCAAAGAAGGCTTGGCTGTGAAACAGGACGGCTAGCAATTCTTAAGCTCTAACTAAAGCTCTGGCTGATAGTACCTCCCGGAACGGCTAATTCCTACAACTTTAAAATTAATGTAATCAAATTAAAACTAGATTTTAAAATTGAAGACTTGCAGGCTCCTACCAAATGAAGAACAACAGAACGCTATCTGGTGTACAACAAAAATGCCTGAGTATACTGTATGCTGGCATCCGTTGTTATTGAATATTATAGATGTTTCCTTTAAGAATTGGACCAGCAGATGTAATTTAATAAGTATAGTCGAACAATATGCTGTCTATTATATATTCTCAACCCTTATGCTCATCAATTTATATTGTGCCCTTGACACTAACGTAGAAGGTAACTATATTATAAGTTGACGGAAAATGGTACATACAGAAAACAACTTCATATCATTTATTCTAGATTACTCAGTTAACATCTTGTTAAAAAAAAAATCTCTGCTCGTAAGCACAATATTTGGAAATAAAACAGGAATGAGGAATATAACGAGAAGACAACATATACAAAATTATGCAGTCAAGAGCATAAATGACTTTTACACCCATCTGAAGCAATAATGAATGCAAATGAGACAATACAATGCTTCATTATAACCTATTGGATTCAGATCTTGGTTTTAACACTTACGGTGCGGGCATATTTCCGCCTATTTCCGCCATATTAGGGCTCATTCAGGCACTCCTGATTGATTAAGCAAGAGTCTGAATGAAATTAAATGTACTCAGCCAAAAACTAGAAGAAAATAGCTTCAAAATGATACCAAAACGAGCTTCATAGCTCGCGGGCTTCACCCGCAGCGTTACCATAGACATTCGCTAAAATTAGCAATTATCGCTAATGTCGCGCTACATTTTCCTTTGGCAGTGCTGTATATCTCGCGAAAGTATGGATCATACTCCTCAGTGCACCGGTTGGCTGGCTGGAGAAAGGACGGGTGCCCTGTCGCGCTCCTGCTCCCTCGCACTTTATTCTTCAGGCTTTAAAAGCCTGTAAATTGCTGTAAATTGCCATGGCGTTCCAGAACATCTCTCGCAGCCAATGGGTTGAAGGCTCAAGGATTTAAATTGGTGTAACCTTCTATATGCTCACAATCGTACACTGTATATTAAACAAATGTAAACAAAAGGAAAACAAGAAATACGACAATGAAAATAATGCAAATTATGTAGTTGTTAGTTATGGATAAGAAAAATCGGTGTTATGTACCTTGGTAATATTGTATCGTACTACGGGATTAATCGAAGTAATCGAAGTAATTCAGAACACTGAATTTTGTTAAGAAGTTCTATCCGAGTTGAGTAAAGCTCGATATATATTTATCAATATTGTATCTATCCACCTATCTATCTATTATTATGTATTTTCACTATATCCAAATGCGACTACAATAGTCTTATGCATTTTTATCAAAGTTATTACATTAGTCTTGTTTGGTAATTATATACTATTATACATTATTTAACAGGATATAATATGGTAGCGGGAAAATTATGCAATCTATTAAATACTCTCGAATTGTACGCAATTTACATAAACTTTGTTTATATCTCCTTATTTATTGTCTATGTGAATAAAGGAGACAAAATGCAATGATGCCTGTAACAAGTGTCTCTCCCTAAGTTGAAAGAGTGACACAGCCAAATTTAATATACGTTAGAGACAATGTCTGGACACACGGAGCTTGAAGCAGTTTTTTTTTTTTTTTTTTTTTTTTTTCTATGTGATTGAGGGAGGCAAAAGGCATAACTGCCTATAGCGAGTGCCTCCCCCATAGTTGAAAGAGTGACAGGGCCAAAATCAAGGGACGTTCGAGCCAAAATGCCTGGACACACGGAGTTTGAAGCAATTTAAGTCATAGGAAGAGGGAAAGACTGATTCTGGGAGAGAGTTCCAGAGCTCAGCTGTTGAGTAGAAGAAAGTTTGAGAGTAACGTTTCACTCTTGGGTTGGAGAGTTGCACAGAGTAGGGGTGGGATTGAGTTGCAAGACGGGTACCACGTGCCCTACGTAAAGGAGGTGGTATGCACTGGGATAGCTCTGAGGAACACTGATTATTATAGTAGCGATAGAATAGCGAGAGAGATGCAACATTGCGGCGGAGAGAGAGAGATTGCAGAGAGTTGGTGAGTGGACGGGAGTTAATGATACGAAAGCCCTTCCTTTCAACTTTGTCTAGGAGAGCGGTGTGAGAGGAACCTCCCCACACATGTGAACAATACTCAATACAAGGGCGCACTATGCCCCTGTACAGAGCAAGAAGCTGTGCAGGGGAAAAGAACCCCCTAAGGCGGTTGAGCACACCCAGCTTCTGGGAGGCTGCCTTAGCAAGACTGGTAATATGGTCCTTCCAAATGAGAGCAGAAGAAAAAGAGACACCAAGAATATTGAGAGAAGATGAAGGGTTGATTTTTGTATTGTTGAAGAATAAGGGATAGTCCGCTGGGAGATCCTGATGGGTAGATAGATGGAGAAATTGGGTTTTGGAAGCATTAAAGTTAACAAGGTTTTCTCTGCCCCAATTGGAAATTGTATTTAGATCAGAATTTAAGAGTTCTATGGCTTCATTACGTTTGTTGTTGAGAGATTGCTGGCTGGGGCGTTCTGAAAAACTAATGGAGTAGTGTAAGGTTGAGTCGTCTGCGTATGAATGGATGGGAATTAAGGTACAGTTAAGGAGATCATTTATAAAAATTAGAAAGAGAATAGGAGATAGGACAGAGCCCTGAGGAACACCGGAGTTTATAGGGTGAGGAAGTGAACAATGGCCGTCCACAACCG
>JBAKBP010036144.1:0-18724 GCA_037953745.1 Lithodes maja
ATAATGTGATAGGGTTGTCTCTGGTGTTTGTGCTCCCCCTGTTATCTGATAAGAGTGTTTCCGGGTGGATGGGACTCGTTAGCTAAGCCCTAAACAAATTACTGATGGGCGACACACTAATCGGTGCCCCATGCAGGTGGCTAACTCTATAACAGATAAAAGAGAATGTTTTCGCAGGATTATGGGCATGACTACATCTCAAACCAGCAATTATGCGCCGTGAAACACAGCGTATGCCCCAATTGATTGATTGATGCAATTTAGGTGCCGATTTTTTCCTGAGGAGCGATAGCAAGTGTGTCAAGTCAGGGACATTTTTCTCACAAATATTCGTGGACTTCACCTATTTCAATTGTGGAAATATATCTCTGGAAACGAATTTTTTACTAAAATTCTCCATACATCAACTACAAACCTATACATACTATTTATTAAAAATGAAGTTCTATTAAATCAATCCATAAAAAAATCAATGCATTAAGAAAAAAAATAGGTCCCCGATTTTTTATAAGCGGGCTAGACACTATGGCATCTAAGTGTACAGTCGGCCAAATAAGTGATATCTCGCCACCAAGTATATTTTGATCAATAATTGGTATCCACAATATCTAAACTTGATTTATTAATTTCGAGTGAGACATACAAACATGTTCCTCCACTTACCCAGCCTATTCACCATCTGGCACACATTAATCCATTCTGTACCAGCGACGTCTGTTATATTTTATTCTAGCTATATTTAGACGATTTTATAAAGCTTAGGAAGGATATATGTTAACTACAAGGATTAATTAAGATAGTCTGTAGCCTTTCAATGGGTAGACATCCTTCCTAAGCTGAATAATATTGTCTCATAGTTGCCGGAATATACTGAGAAAGATGTCATTGGTACTCAATTGGTAATTACAGCACAGAGCGAGCAAAACGTAATGGCAGCTGAGACATGAAAGTGTGGTTCCCATTTATCCGTCTGTGCGTCCGTCCAAGCCAATGTCATGATTGTGACCGACAAAGTTACTCCTTTCCCACCTCTGGTCTGTTAGGTGTGAACCAAGGATTCTTTGGTTCCGTCAGGCTCGCTTCCGACCTCGGAGCTGCCTCCGCAAAAGATGAATTGGATTTAACTTTTGGCGGAAGACGGAATGTATTTATGGTGCGATGAAATTATGCATTACCTCCTGTTAGTCACAAATCAATAGAACACATTTTATAACTTATGGAGATACTCATAGGGTAATGTATAGTGCATATTTATAATGTAAGTGAAAGAAAGCATTCGCATTCCAGCCATCTCCGTTGCGGTTACACTGTTGGGTGAGTTTGCAGTATTACAAAGGTTTATTAGCCCAGCCGTGGCGATTATAGCCCAGAATAAGGCGAAAAATAAGCCCACTGTTTTTTAAATAGCTTAATACTCTCATGTTGTGAAGCCAAGAGTTGTATGTACTATGCAAATTGATAGCAGTGCATTATGCCAGAATGACTGATTATAAACAGGGTACAATTTTCGTTCATATATCAACAGATTTATGCTTAAAATGTGTAGCATTTTTTATGGTCATGTTTGTCAATTAAGCTTGGTTTCCTTCACTGTTTTCAATCTAATACTAAACTACAATACTCTTCCTTATTATACCTCTGTATATTTGGTGCAAATTATCTTATTTTGTGTAAATCAGCTACACGAACATGAATCGCTTGCCCTCTATAATGAAAGTAGCTCAACTGGGCGAGTTAAGAATGAGTGTGGCAATACTGTATTCGTCTTCTTCGCGGTCATGAAATCTCAATTCCTTGTGTGGTCTCGGAAGGGTAGCGGAGAGACGTCAGAGTGACGTCATTGTTGTTATGACCGGGCACTCGGGTACACTAGGGCTCTTACACAGGACTCGAGTATGGCTCGCTGCCACAACGGAAACACACGATCCCAACCCCAGAGTACTGCCAGCCGAACAAAAAACGCCACTACCCTCCAGAGTTCTATCTGCTATAACGGGGTATACAAGAACTCGGTACTAGCGTTTCACACAACAGACTAATAACAAGACGGGAGTTATCTAGTCTGGTCAACAATCAAACAAAGAAGAAAGTACTACAACACTAAAGAATAGTGTTGGCCGAAGCCGAAGTAATCCACCCTTGACTAAGAACTTAAGAAGTCCTCCACCCTCTACTTCGGATCGGCACTATTACGTTACGTTAAACAATAGTCCTCGAGCATCAAGCAAGGAATCTTCTGATAAAGTTAGATGCTTCTCGAATACTCGTAAGAAGTAAGTATCGGATTTTTAACAGCAATTCAATAAGTAACACACTGGCAATTAACTAATATTAAAGGCTTTAAATTGACATAAGAAGAATTATAAGAATAGACAATAGTAAATGGCAAACATTAAGAAGAAGTACTCCGACAATGCACTGACAATAGCCTACTAGGATTGTGCTCGTGGGCCACTAATCTCTAAAGTAGCTAAGCGTGCCACACATGAAATCAATAGTGCATAAACAATAACATACATAAGGAGAAGCTTCAATACTATGCTGTATCTGTTGGTCGAGCAAAGTCTAGCTGGGATATCTAAGGTTAGGAAACAATGGCTGAGCAAGCGGCTCGTAGCCTAGCGAGGTCCTTAAGACTGTGCGGCCAAATTACGTTAATTGACGGGATGCTCTCTTGAGAGATCCAGATCACTAGTATCTGGTTCTCTCCTGGCGATCCTCTCAAAGTCAAGCAAACGAGATAGCACAGTGTTGGGTGGCAGAGGCAAAAGCCCTCACTCGCAACACAGTGCTAAACTCTCAAGGTACACAGTCAGAAAGACCACCTAGGCTTCCCACGTCTCCGTTGCAATTGTACCGGTTCAACCAAAACCTAGTACTCATAGGAAATCACAACTCCCGAAACCCTATCCCAGTCTAGCATTACCTAAACCAGCAGAAAACAGGAACATGGATAATCGTACACAGGGAAATGCATATACGAGTGCAACAAACATCAATCAATCCTATTCTAGTTATCCCTTCCAAAATAGGCTATCTAACAGGCATATATCTCGTGAGAACTCAAGCGATAATACTTTGGCTGACTAAATCTGCACCAAAGGGATCATGGGTTAAAAAGGGACGAGAAGAGAAGAAGATAGGCTGTTCAGAGAGTAGAGAAAGTTCACATCAGTCGGAAGAATATGGATAGTTGCAAGGGATATGAGAAGTCGCTCTGCCTGATGAGTTCTAAAGAATTGTGTCGAGGACCTCTCCTTTTTATACTCGGCCCTCTAGCGGCATATCGCAAACTACTAAGGACCGCCCACTGACAATCATTACGTCATATTCTCTCTCAATCTGGGATCGACAAAGGATTTCCCACGCGCTTGAGGAGGGAGGAGGGAGGAGGGAGGGAGGCCTACCTACCTCGTGGCGCGCTCACTGGCCGTCGTTACATAACTCTCTCTCTTCTCCTCATTATATATAAGTCCCACACACAATACTTATATCTAATGATATAAAATAGAACTCGTTGACTTAGAAGAAAACAAAATACATAATTATAATACTTATAGTACAACGGCTCACATAAACTGAGTTAGGAAACTCTACACGGACTACAGCCAAAGTTCCTGCCCTGACGATCCTAGCGAGAGTGGGGTCTGACTGAGCATTCTGTACAGCATGCTCATACTCGGCATGCGTCACACCTCCCCCAAGATTTTACTTGCTCAACCCTGAGCTAAAATCTGACACGCAGAACCTCATCAAACCCCTCACACCCAGCGACCGCATGGCACTAAAACAACGCTGAGTTTAACACTAAAACACATCTTATAAAAAAAAAATTCACATTTCATAACTCCTCCCAACAATAGTAAAAGACATAATATCATGCTCCCAGAGCGAGCTTACAGCAGCTCAGCCGTTTGATAGTTCATGGACTACTCAAACTCTATAGGCTATGACAAACTTATACAATTATCTATAACAAAAGAAAGAGTTTTTTTTTATGATTTTTATATTTTAATATGTTTTTTTCCGGCTGCACTATAAGGGCAGCCTATTTTTTCTTCTATACCAAACGCTCAACTCCTGCTTTACGACCCAATACGCTGGGCTACAACCGCGAGCCAACAAGCACCAAGCGCAAAATACTACTCAAACTAAAGCAGGAGGCTACCCGTGTGTCAATCTCTCCGGGATCATACACCTGTGATAGCCTACGACTGATCATCTACCCTCGATAAACAATCCGCGATCACATTGTCACATCCCGCAATATGACGGATGTCCAGGTTATACTCCTGCAACATCAAAGACCACCTGGTCAGTCTCATATTGCGATTGTGAAATTGATTTAGGAATCTCAAAGGGTGATGATCAGTGTAGATAACCACGACTGGGCCATAGGCTGGAACATACACCTCGAAGTGCCTGAGCGACAGCACAATCGCCAGTAATTCCTTTTCTATTGTAGAATAGTTCTTTTGTGCAGCATTGAACTTCTTAGAAAAGAAACTTACTGGGTGTTCCACACCTTCATTGTCTGTCTGTAGCAAGACGGCACCAGCCCCTACACCACTAGCATCTGTTGCCAGCTGAAAAGGCCTGTTAAAGTCTGGGGCCCTGAGTATCGGGTGAGTACACAGCAAATGCTTCACCAAATTAAAAGCCTTTTCACACTCAGGCGCCCACAAAAACTTTTTGTCTTTAGATAACAAATCTGTGAGAGGTGCCAACACCGTGGAGTAACCTTTTATAAAGCGTCTGTAGTAGCCTATCATACCCAAGAATCTCATAATCTGCTTCTTGGTGGTTGGGTGCGGAAATTTATTGATAGCCTGTACCTTGTTCTGAGGAGGGCACACCTGTCCCCTTCCCACTACAAACCCAAGGTACTGCACAGTGGCTTTTACGAAGTCACACTTTGCCAAATTTACTACCAGACCTGCTTCACTAAGTTTCCGGAACAAGGTCTCCAGGTGCTCACAATGGCTCTCAAAGTCGTCATCATAAATGATTACATCGTCCAAGTATACGGTGCAATTTGGAATGTCCTTGACAATTTCATTCATCAGGTTCTGAAACGTTGCTGGTGCATTCTTAAGTCCGTAGGGCATAACATTACACCGGTAAGTACTCCCGTCCACCACAAAACCACATACCTCTTTAGCACGCTCGGACAAAGGTACTTGCCAGTAACCTTTTACTAAATCTACTTTAGACAAAAACCGAGCATTACCAATTTTATCAACACTATCATCAACCCGAGGAAGAGGATATGGGTTAGTTGGAGTCAAACCGTTTAGCCTACGGAAATCAATACAGAAGCGTACCTTGCCATCTGGCTTAGGCTGCAGTGTTACGGGGGAAGTCCATTTAACGGTGCCTTTCTCTATCAACCCTCTACCGAGCATATACTCCAACTCATCCCTCAGAGCGGGTAGTTTTATGGGGGGCACACGGTACGGGATTGACTTAAAGGGTAGATGGTCCCCCACGTCAACATCATGCATAGCCTGAGTAGTGAGGCCTGGGTGTTCAGCAAATACAGTGGGGTATGAACCGAGCAACTGACGGATAGCTTCAAACTGCGGCTCAGGCAAATGAGCTATAGCCTCGTCAGCCCTTAGGCTCGAGTTCCCCGCCCACTGATCCGCTGAAACATGGTGATCCCAGCTATCCTCCTCTGAAGCTTGACTGTCCCCCTCTCCTTCTCCACCACGGCCGCAACAAGCCAACACAGGGACAGTGAGAGGCTCAGAGGGGCGCCTCACATACTCTTTTATCAGGTTCACGTGACATAACTGGTTTTTTTTCCTCCGGTCTGGAGTGGCAACAAGGTAATCTAGGTCCGAAATTTTCTCCACAATTTTATAGGGTCCAGTATACTTCGCAGACAAGGGGTTACCAACCAAAGGCAACAAAATTAATACCTCTTGTCCTACAATGAACTTCCGGAGCTTCACTTTGCGATCATACCTGTCCTTCATTAAAGCTTGTGATCCTGTTAAATTCCGACCTGCCATCTCCAGACTCTTAAGCATGCGCTCACGGCTTTCAAACACATACTTTAACAAGGAACAAGGCTGCACAGTTCCTTCCCAAATTTCCCGCAGCATATTAAGGGGGCCCCTGACGCGGTGTCCAAAAATCAGCTCGTTTGGACTAAATCCCAGGCTCTCACCAGGCACTTCCCGAGCAGCAAACAGTACATACGGCAATCCAAGATCCCAATCTCTTCCGTTGTCAGCACAATAACACCTGAGCATGCTTTTAAGGGTGGCATGCCACCGCTCAAGCACCCCTTGGCTCTCAGGGTGATACGCTGACGATACCACCGCCTGTATCCCATGCTGTTGCATTGTTTGCTTAAAGAGATTGGAGGTGAAATTGGACCCCTGGTCAGACTGAATCTCCTCCGGGTACCCGTACCTTGAAAAGTACCACAACAAGTTACTGACTACCGTCTTAGCCATGCCGTTTTTCATGGGGTATGCATCGGGGTATCTAGTGGCAACATCCATGATGGTTAACAAAAATTTATTACCAGCCTTTGTGGGAGGGAGTGGACCAACCATGTCAACAACAATCTTACTAAAAGGTGGCCCAATTACAGGAATAGGGTGCAACGGAGCTTTAGGAATAACTTGGTTTGGTTTCCCGACCCGTTGACAAATATCACATGAGTTTATCCATGACTGCACATGAGACTTCATCCCCGGCCACCAAAACAACTTCCCCAAAGCCGCCACCGTTTTTCTTACCCCCAAATGTCCTGCCAGCGGTGTGTCATGCGCCAAACTCAGTAGGCTATCCCTGCACTCCCGCGGCACCACCAACTGGTCCACTACTCCGGACCCCTTTTTCCAGCTACGGTTAGGGTCTTGAAAACGCCGATAGAGGATGCCATCTAAATAAAAAAAATCTCCCGGCTGTGCATCACCGTCCTCGTCGAGCTCCACAGCTCCATTAGCACACGTTTGGAGCTCAGGGTCCTCCAGCTGCAACCGATGTATATCTGAGGGTGCCAAGCGATCTAACTGCTCCCGGAGCAATGCATGACCCTCCCCGATACTGGGCTGCTCCCTCTGTCTCTCTCGATGTTCATAACGTTGCTGTCGTGGAGACTCGTCATGCCCAGCCTCGTCACTCTCGATGACAGGCCCAGGGTCTACTCCAGAACTAAGTAATGGTGCTAATACTGAATCACCCAGGAGAGCCGCCGAGTCAAAACTCTTAAAACCAACTCCAGCTTTAGCCTCCTCCTGTTGATCGTTCCTCTGCTGGTCTGAAGACGGAGGACTAGGCTGTGACACTTTAGCTGCCCGAGCTCGGGTGACAGCACACGCCATGGGTTGTGCCTGGCACCGCTCGACCCACTCTCGCTCTTCCCTACTCACGTCGGCCGGCCTCTCGGCAACGACTAAGGGTAGAACCTCAGAAGCGGGCATTGCAAAGTCGTTGCCGAGAAGAAGGTCGACGCCCTCCACTGGCAGTTTCTCCACAATCCCAACATCCAATTTACGTGCCACACCATCCACCTCCAACTCCAACCGCACCAGCGGGTATGACCGAGTTGCATTAATACCCTGCACCACTACCACCCGAACCGCATTTATAGGGTAGCCAGTCAAGTTTTTCATCAAAGTCTGGGAAGCACCTGTATCACGCAAGACCTCTACTCCATGCTTGCGCCCCGCCCACATCACGCAACCCCGTCCTCTATGGTCGCAAAAAACATCCTGAGCAGGGTTCGAGCCTCCCAGGTGCTTCTGCACTGGCTGTGCCTCAGCCTCTGACGAACTGCCCCGGGCAAACTCAGAAGACTTCAGAGACACACCAATGTTGCAGGCCAAAGACACAGCTGCTGTAGGTGGTTTGCTAGGACAGACTCTTGCAAAGTGCCCCTTTTTATGACATTGATAACACTCTAACTCCCCTTTGGGCTTCCCTTGGTACTGGGAAGGGCCCGGCCCCTTCTTAAATGGGACGGTGCTAGTCTTGTGGTCAGTCTTGGTATCGTAACTCTTGTACTTGTTTGCATAAGATATATTACTAACTCGGGGGGGTGGGGCGTCACGCCCCTTGTTACCTGCCTCACTACGCTGGGCAGACCCGCACCCACGAATTAATGATAGCCGGAGGTCAGCCATCTCAGCTGCCTCCTGTAGAGTTTTTGGATTCTTTTCTTTAATAGTTAAAGTCATTTCTGCACCTGTACACTTATAAAACTGCTCGAGCAGAAACAGCTCAGTCAACTGTTCGGCCGTCTCAGCTTTCTCAGAACGTGTCCAGTTTGTAAGTGCATCTTTTAAGTCCCGGGCATGTTCAAGAAAGGTCGCCTCCCTAGTCTTTGTAACACCCCGAAACTTCAATCGATATGTTTCTGGTTGCAACTCGTATGCCCGTAGGACAGCTCTCTTCAATTCTGGGTAGTCAATGCAAGACTCTAAAGGCAGTGCATCATAAGCCTTCAGACCCTTACCCGTAAGTCTTGAGGAGACCAGAGCTGCCCACTTCTCTTCAGGCCAATTATGCTCCCTACACTTCTTCTCAAAACGATTAAAAAATTCTGTGACTTCAGTTTCACTAAATGCCGGCACCAATTTGACTAAGTGAGACAAGGACTGTTCTCTTACTTGGCCCTCACGGCCCATCCGAGTCCCTGTCGACTCTGCACGAGTCTTATCTAAATCTATTTGAGCACAATATTTCTCTGAGTCGTACCTAAGCTCAGCCTCGTGCCTCCTAACCTCAGCCTCATGCCTCCTGGTCTCAGCCTCAATCTCCTGCTTCCTAGCCTCATTCTCCTGCTTCCTAGATTCATTCTCAATCTTAGCAAGCTCAAGTTTAAATATCATATCTGGAGACAGGCAGGAAGAGGGAGTTGCCACTACTGAAGGAGGGGGGGCAAGAACTGGGGAACCACCATACGCACCGCCCGAGGGCACTCCAATCTTCCAATTCTCATCCCTCTGTGGGAGAGTGCTAACCTCCGGCAACTGAGTGGACAGCACTGTGGGAGTCGAGTGAGAGGGGATCTGGGGAGGAACCCCCCCAAACGCCCTCTCCTCCGAAACCCCATGTCGCCCACGCAACACCCAGGAAATCAGCTCCCCCTTGGACATCCCTACTACATTGGATCTGCCCAAAACCTTGGCTATCAGGTGCAAGCCATAAATATCCACCCCAGTCAGCCTCCCCTCCGTCGTCACGTGGCACCGCTTACTCACAAAAAGTCTAGCATCCTCCTCACTAGTTACTAACGGCACCTCCTCAAATGGCATCTCTCGCTCCTCGTCAGTACTAGGGCACGACATACTGAAGTTCACAAAAAATTCTCGAGACAAAAGTGTTTAACTCCCTTATGTAAGCACTAATTACTAAATTAACTGGAGTCTCTTAAATGCTCTCCTAATTGCCTTACAAAAAAAAATATTCTTCAATATGTACGCTAAAGTACGAACAAACAAATGTTGTACAACTCTGCAAAAAATTATACTGTTCACAAAATCCTAAGCAAGGTCGCCATTTGTTATGACCGGGCACTCGGGTACACTAGGGCTCTTACACAGGACTCGAGTATGGCTCGCTGCCACAACGGAAACACACGATCCCAACCCCAGAGTACTGCCAGCCGAACAAAAAACGCCACTACCCTCCAGAGTTCTATCTGCTATAACGGGGTATACAAGAACTCGGTACTAGCGTTTCACACAACAGACTAATAACAAGACGGGAGTTATCTAGTCTGGTCAACAATCAAACAAAGAAGAAAGTACTACAACACTAAAGAATAGTGTTGGCCGAAGCCGAAGTAATCCACCCTTGACTAAGAACTTAAGAAGTCCTCCACCCTCTACTTCGGATCGGCACTATTACGTTACGTTAAACAATAGTCCTCGAGCATCAAGCAAGGAATCTTCTGATAAAGTTAGATGCTTCTCGAATACTCGTAAGAAGTAAGTATCGGATTTTGAACAGCAATTCAATAAGTAACACACTGGCAATTAACTAATATTAAAGGCTTTAAATTGACATAAGAAGAATTATAAGAATAGACAATAGTAAATGGCAAACATTAAGAAGAAGTACTCCGACAATGCACTGACAATAGCCTACTAGGATTGTGCTCGTGGGCCACTAATCTCTAAAGTAGCTAAGCGTGCCACACATGAAATCAATAGTGCATAAACAATAACATACATAAGGAGAAGCTTCAATACTATGCTGTATCTGTTGGTCGAGCAAAGTCTAGCTGGGATATCTAAGGTTAGGAAACAATGGCTGAGCAAGCGGCTCGTAGCCTAGCGAGGTCCTTAAGACTGTGCGGCCAAATTACGTGAATTGACGGGATGCTCTCTTGAGAGATCCAGATCACTAGTATCTGGTTCTCTCCTGGCGATCCTCTCAAAGTCAAGCAAACGAGATAGCACAGTGTTGGGTGGCAGAGGCAAAAGCCCTCACTCGCAACACAGTGCTAAACTCTCAAGGTACACAGTCAGAAAGACCACCTAGGCTTCCCACGTCTCCGTTGCAATTGTACCGGTTCAACCAAAACCTAGTACTCATAGGAAATCACAACTCCCGAAACCCTATCCCAGTCTAGCATTACCTAAACCAGCAGAAAACAGGAACATGGATAATCGTACACAGGGAAATGCATATACGAGTGCAACAAACATCAATCAATCCTATTCTAGTTATCCCTTCCAAAATAGGCTATCTAACAGGCATATATCTCGTGAGAACTCAAGCGATAATACTTTGGCTGACTAAATCTGCACCAAAGGGATCATGGGTTAAAAAGGGACGAGAAGAGAAGAAGATAGGCTGTTCAGAGAGTAGAGAAAGTTCACATCAGTCGGAAGAATATGGATAGTTGCAAGGGATATGAGAAGTCGCTCTGCCTGATGAGTTCTAAAGAATTGTGTCGAGGACCTCTCCTTTTTATACTCGGCCCTCTAGCGGCATATCGCAAACTACTAAGGACCGCCCACTGACAATCATTACGTCATATTCTCTCTCAATCTGGGATCGACAAAGGATTTCCCACGCGCTTGAGGAGGGAGGAGGGAGGAGGGAGGGAGGCCTACCTACCTCGTGGCGCGCTCACTGGCCGTCGTTACATAACTCTCTCTCTTCTCCTCATTATATATAAGTCCCACACACAATACTTATATCTAATGATATAAAATAGAACTCGTTGACTTAGAAGAAAACAAAATACATAATTATAATACTTATAGTACAACGGCTCACATAAACTGAGTTAGGAAACTCTACACGGACTACAGCCAAAGTTCCTGCCCTGACGATCCTAGCGAGAGTGGGGTCTGACTGAGCGTTCTGTACAGCATGCTCATACTCGGCATGCGTCACATTGTCAATACACATGTGACGGAACGAAAGCTAAAACAGAGAAATGGGAACCACGCTTTATTAGCGCTACCGTATTACATCTATTACAATTGTAAAGTCAGTGAAAATAGGTCAGCCAAAACTGAACAAGATGCGGAAATAGACTTAGACTACCAGGCTAAGTGAGGTACCTCTATTAGTCTCGTGGTAACGTGTCTGCCTTGTAACCCGAGGGACTGGGTTCGATTCCCGCCTTAGGTGCAGATTTACGGGAGGCTATTTCAGCATCTAATGAAGCTCAGGTGTATTGGTAATATTGTCAAGATGGTTGAAAGTAAGATCAGAGTAGCATAACCCACCATAAGGGCAAGGTGTAAATACCAAGTCCTACACAATAACTACCAGTAACCCACATCTCTCTCTCTCTCCAGTACAGTCATCAACCCTTTTATCACCATTATGTAATTTTCATCATATTCTGGTTACCATTAGATGAATTTATTGAGTTTGTGATCAACTTATACGACTCAAATGGGTAAATGCAATCATAATCAATCCTCTTAGTAACATAGCTCCTTCTTAACCCCTTTAGCACGATAACGTAATTTTCAATATAATCTGGCTACCATTAGACGACATTCTTTAGGCTATAATCCAGCTCTAGGACCAAAGTGGTAAAAACTATCTCAATAAATACTCCAAAAAGCATAGGTTCTTCTTAAACTGCAGAAAATTGTCTAATGTTAGCCAGGTTCAAAGGTAAAAAGGTGTCATGGTGCTGAAGGGGTTAAAAGGATTATTAACCCTTTCACTGGGGTTGACGTACATACACGTCCTGGCAATATCCTGGAATTATTATCCCATTAAAGCTTGTGAAGACGATCGTGAGTGATCCGGAGCGCGGTAGGCCCCCCGTCTGCTCAGCGGCAGGCCAGCCACGGCACTGACTTGCTCACCCCACGGTCTCGGGAAATATATTCAGTGTTGCCAAAGGCAAATGTATCAGAACATTGCTAATTATTAGCGAAAATTGTCGATGTCTGTAGTAACGCTGCGGGTGAACCCGCTAGCTAGGGAGCTCGTTCTGGTGTCATTTGAAAGGTCTTTTCTTCTTGTTTTTTGCTGCAAATATTTAATTTATTTCAGGTATTTATTTAAGCAATCAGCAGTGCCTGAATGAACCCTAATATAGCAGAAAAACAGGTTTATTAACCCAACCAGTACCGGCGATGTCTGTTTTATTTGTGTTCACCTACTTTTTAGACGATTTGATGAAGCTTAGGAAGGATATCTGAAAGGTAAAAGGGTTAATTGAAATAGTCTGTAGCCTTTGAATGAATAGATGTCCTTCCTAAGCTGAATATAATTATCTAATAGTTGCCAGAATAGAATGAAAAGGACGTCACCGGTATGAATGGATTAAGAGGGTAAGGGCTTCATTTTTGGTATATATATTTATTTACTTATATATATTTTTAGTTTCCTCGCTAAACCTCCATCAAGCTTAGAAAAACACCCCCTAGATCCCCCTTCAAGATAAATTTTTACATTTTTGGGTAAAAAAATATCCCGGCCGAAAGCCGGTTCCTCTTAACCCTTAAATGTCGGGGCGCAACATAAGTCGAGTTAAATAAAGCTGGACTATGTGGCGGTGCTCGACATATATCGTGTGGCAATTTCAGCACGTAATGTGGCTGAGAGAGAGAGACAAGTGGTGGCAGGAGAGTAGCGAGCGTATGACTGCTCCAGACCACCGCGGCGAACCTACTGACACGAATCCCACCTCCTCCCTCCCTCTCTCACTCGCTATATACGGAATTGTATGGGGAAAGTGCCTAATTACATGCTTTTTGCACTCGCGTTGCACGGTTATTGCAAGAAAACTAGCCATCATAAAAGGATCGTTATGGTGTCATTCGAAAGCTCTGTTTATGCCCTTTCAGGGATAGATACTTGTTTTACGTTCTGGGTCTTATTTAGGCATGAAAATGATCACGTAAACAGCCCTATTTTGGCTAAAAACACCCCGCTGGGCGGTACATATAAATAAACTGCATAGGCCGCTCGTAAGGTGTTAATATTTCATGCTCGCTATCGCTCGCCAGGAAAAGATCGACACCTAAATGGCATGGAAGGTCTTAAAATTGATAATGAAATCGCGTGAAAGGTGCTAAAATTGCCAAACTAATGGATCGAACGTCTTATAATCTCAAAACAAATGGGGCTTAGCACGAGGGAGAAAGGGGTCCAGAAAAACGACCCATCTCCCCTTAACAAAACTTACGTGTTATGAACGGGGCTGGCGTGGGTGTCCTTCCTCGTGGCTATCTCCTCCAGGGAGTGGCTGGTGGGGGTGATGACGAAGGTGGAACTCTGGCCCTCCCCTGGTTTAAGGCCTACCCCCACCAGGCGGCACGTACCCTCTGGCGTGAGAGAGAGATAATGTACAGTTGCTCACATAAGTTCCTTTCCTCTCCTTGGTCTTATATTATAGAAATATGCTGCGCACCATTGAATTATGAGTGCATTTTTTTACGCAGTGGCTAACTTATCTGATTAGTCAACTAACAATAATTTAAAGAAACCACACTCGTAATTCATTCATGCTAATGTTACTTTCATACATAAGATCACGACGAGGAACAGAACATATTTGGGCACCTGTACATTCGGATTTAACAGATTTGAGTACACATTTATATCATTCCTATTAAATAAGTTAAAATAGCCTGGACAGTGATAAAATAGTTATGCAAAACACTTATTACACGTTTATGATGCGTACCAGTGTTATGCTTACGTCCTTTAACCCCTTCAGCACCACGACACTTATTACACGTTTATGATGCGTACCAGTGTTATGCTTACGTCCTTTAACCCCTTCAGCACCACGACACTTATTACACGTTTATGATGCGTACCAGTGTTATGCTTACGTCCTTTAACCCCTTCAGCACCACGACACCTCGTAGCCTTTGATTCTGGCTAAAATTAGAAGATGATATGCTAACTGTCTTGATAGCATAATGCATAGTGCGTGGAATTTCGATGCGAGTATCCTGGGTTCGAGTCCTCGGAGTGCCACATGTATTTGTTGACTTCATTAATTGAGTTTAGATGTAAAGTTGGTTGGTGTAAAAAAAACAGTAATCTAAGATGGATTCGTGTTATTCAGAGGGTATGGTGAGATCGTATTTACCCCTTTGAACCTTAGAGGTAGACCATAAGCCACAGATAATCGCATAATGGCAACCAGAATATGTTGTAAATTACGTCATGGTGCTGAAAGGGTTAAATCAAGAATCAAGATCATTGTAATCATTGCCCGTGTGTAAATAAAGCAGGTATCACACGAGCGTGTTTTCCCTCAACATTTATCCTCAACACTTAACAGCTTACGAGGCGATCATCATTTAGAATATGTCCGGCGCATAAATTCATTCATTCATTCATGGGGACAAGATAATTTAGTTTCCTTTAATGCACAGAAAACCAAGTACATTCAATTTTCTAACCGACAGAATCTCACTGACTCCCATATATTTTTTAATGATGTAAATATTCCCACTTCCCCTAGTATTGACATTCTCGGTGTAACATTAACTACTAACTTGAGCTGGACACATTATGTTAGAAGCATTGCTAAGAATGCCTCTAACAAACTGGGACTCCTGTACAGAGTTCGAGAATTCTTCACTGACGAGCAGTTGGCCGTAATATATAAAAGTCATGTGCGTTCTCAGATGGATTACTGTTCACCTCTGTGGGGTGGAAGTGGAGTGGTTGCATTGAGGCAGTTGGACAGAATTCAAAATAAAGCTATTAGATTAATCAATAACCCTGCAATCACACAGGACCTTCCTACATGCGTACCGGTATTTCATAATTTTTGTTTTCGGTTAGTCTAGGCTATCATCCCTGGTGGCCTATTTCTGCGTACTTCAATTTTTAAATTTTCAGTTAGGCTATCACCGCTGGTGGCCTATTTCTGCGTACCAGTATTTCATAATTTTTGTTTTCGGTTAGTCTAGGCTATCACCGCTGGTGGCCTATTTCTGCGTACCGGTATTTCATAATTTTTGTTTTCGGTTAGTCTAGGCTATCATCCCTGGTGGCCTATTTCTGCGTACTTCAATTTTTAAATTTTCAGTTAAGCTATTACCGCTGGTGGCCTATTTCTGCCTACCGGTAGTTCATAATTTTTGTTTTCGGTTAGGATAGGCTATAACCCCTGGTGGCCTATTTCTGTTTAAATAAACATAAAATTGTTTTCGGTTCGGCTATCACTGCGTATTCAAATTTAATTTTGTTTTGTTTTAATTTTTGGTTAGGCTATCACCGCTGATAACCTATTTGTGTGTATTTCAACATTTTTGTTTTCGGTTAGGCCTATTTAAGTAAGTGAAGCGACCTGAAGGGAGTGAAGTGTTTTTAAAGTGAGTTTAGTGTTTTTAAAGTGAGTTAAGTGTTTTTAAGTGAGTGAAGTGAACTGAAGAAAGTGATAGTCACCATGCCTCGTGCCTGTACGAACTGCGCCGGTAGGTTTGGTGCTTCCATGTTTGCTCCTGCCGATCCACAAGTCTGCCGACTCTGCCAGCAACGAGAGGATTTGACAGCAAAATTGGATGAAGCCCTCAACAAGATCAACGCCCTCACCAGGAAGCTGGAATCACTCCAAGAGTTTGTAACACTCAACGTTGGAGTATCACTAACGCAAATTGTTTCAACTCCAGCATCCACCACCGCCCCAACGTCATCTGCCAACAATCCAACACCTGCAGTAGACACTGCAGCAGATGATTCTGACGAACCTGAGCCGACATCAAACCAGGACAGCCGCCCTGTTCACCTTAGTCTCTCCCCCACTCCTCGTGCAAGAAGCCTGCTAGCACGAACAGTACCAACCCCTCACCCCCGTTCTAACCACTCCTCTCCCCGACCTGTACGTAGAGTCCCGCCACCACAGGTTTCCGGATTTACACCAGTGAGGAACGGTGCACGGCCAACGCAGAAAAGGTCTCATCTACCAGTCACAATGTCAAACAGATTTGAGATATTGGTAGAGATGGAAGACGAACCAGAAGAGACCAGGCTCGTTGGGGATTCCATCCTACGAGGACAGGTCGAAGAATTCTGCGACAGAGTCCCAATTCAACGAAAAAGATTTTGCATCCCAGGAGCTGGACTGGACGACATTGTGGAAGCCTTCGAAGATACCACAAAGGATGCAAATGAAAATACCCTTTTTGTCATCCATGCTGGTTCAAATGACGTCATGCGCACCAGATCCGAAGAGTTGATGGAGAAATATCGCAAGATGATCCAGCACTACAAAAACAAGTCAAGGAATATCATCATCTCAGGCATTCTCCCCAAGATCGACGCACCTGACAAATTCTACGACAAGGCCTTCAGCACAAATAGCCGACTAAAACATTTGTGTCTGAGGGAAGAAGTTGAATTCATCAACCTCTGGGACAACTTCTACAACCAGCCTACTCTGTTCCGCAAGGATGGCACTCATCTAAACCCTGTGGGTTCAGCACGCATGGGTCGTCTCCTACACGAAGCAGTCCGCAGCCATGGATCAAAAAACGCCATCCGAGAAGAAGCAGCAGTGACATAAATCATCCAACGCCAAGAAAAACACAGAGGCAACCGAGGACCACCAGCGATAAGGACCGGAGACAGCGAGGACCGAGGACAGCCATGAACATAAATGTAGATCCGACAAGAACCAAAAATATTATTAAAGCGCGTTCCGTGAGTTCTAAAATAACAAATTTAAAGGTTTTCTATGCAAACGCTCGTAGCATACGCAATAAATTTTCAGATTTAGAGGAGCTAGTGTTTACAGAAAATTATGATGTGATTGGCATAACAGAATCTTGGCTCAATACAGAAGATAGAGACTTTTTAGCAGAGTATTCACTTCCCGGTTATGTAATGTTTGAGAAAAGCCGAATAAATCGAAATGGAGGTGGCGTTTTACTTTATATCAAAGAAAGTCTTAACCCTACCCTCTTGTCAAAACCTCAAATTGTGAACGTCGACGCATCTTTTGTGCTAATAAAGAATAATAAAGGTACCAAAATAATACTTGCATTAATATACAGACCTCCAGCTCAATCAGTGCAAACTGACCGAGAAATTTACGAACAAATTGCAGATGTAAGTAACTCACAAGATACCGTAATTTTTGGTGACTTTAATTTACCTGTGACCAAGTGGGGCGATACTCTTACTTCACACTCCGGACATGACTTGTATACGAACTTGCAAGAGAGTTCGCTTTATCAATTTGTTGGAACGCCGACCCGTGGTAATAACGTTCTTGACATTGTACTTGCAACAAAAGAAGAATTAATAGAGAATTTGAATGTTGGTGATGAATTCAGTAACAGCGACCATCATACGATAACTTTCACTTTAAACTTTACTAGTAACGAACCAAATAGTAGCATCGAAAAAGTCCCTAATTTCAAGAAAGCAAACTTTCCTAAACTTAGAGCTATGTTTAAAGAAACTGACTGGAGCTTTTTAATTCACAATAACGACATAAATACATCTTGGAAGTTATTCGAAGCCACTTACCTAAAAGCAGTGCAAGACTGCATACCATCGAAAACTCGGCGTCCAGGCCATAATAATAAGCCCAAATGGTGGAATAAAGATATTTCAAACTGCCTGCTTGCTAAAAAATTTGCTAATGATAGATTAAAATCCTCACAAAATGACGAAGAACGGCTGAAATTTGTAGAGCTACGACGCAAAGCCAAAAAGTTAATTAAGCAAAGTAAAAAGACCTTAGAGTTACATATTGCGAATCAAAGTAAAACAAACCCGAAAGAATTCTATAGTTATATCAGAAAGAAAAAAGTAGTTACTTCAACTGTTGGACCGTTAGTCGATGAAAATGGAGAATACACCAAAGACGAAGAACAAATGAGTAATGCCCTCAATACCTTCTTTGCATCAGTTTTTACAACAGAAGACCTCAGTGATATCCCTACACCATCGCCGATTCAGATTGATAATTCAGATGTTTTAAGCAATATCACCGTTACAGAGAGAGAAGTATTGAATTGTTTAGATAAACTCAAGGTAAATAAAACGCCTGGACCTGATACAATCTCGCCTAGAGTTCTAAAGGAAGCTAAGGATGAGCTCTCTAAACCACTGACATTACTATTCAATAAATCCTTGCAGTCTGGAACTATGCCCGATCAGTGGAAGCTAGCCAACGTAACACCGATATTCAAAAAAGGCAGCAAATCCCTATCCAGTAACTATCGTCCAATTAGCTTAACCTCAGTTGTATGTAAAATGCTAGAAACGGTCATAAGAGACAGACTCGTAAATCACTTAGAGG
>JBAKBP010036145.1:0-18723 GCA_037953745.1 Lithodes maja
GTTGATGATGAAGGATAAGACAGTGGTGGAACGAAAGTCATTGATTGATTATGTATGTGTGGATGAACGAATGAAGAAATCTGTGATGGATGCTAGGGTGTATAGGGGTATTGGAGGGGGTCTGTCTGATCATTATGTAGTGGTAGCTAAGGTTAGGATACAAAAGAAGTGGGTGAGGAGAGCGGGAGGGAGGCGAGAGGAGGGTGGAATGGTGAGGAGGGTGGAGAGGTTGCAGGAGGAGGAAGTCAGGGAGGAGTACAGGAGAGCAGTGGAAAGACGACTAGGTGGGTTCGACCTGGAAGTTATGGAGGAAGTGGAGGAGATGAGCAAGGTGTTTAAGGATGAGATATGTGCAGCATGTGAGGAGGTGTGTGGAGTGAGGAGAAGAGGGAGGGGAGTGAAAGGTACAGCATGGTGGACAGAAGAGGTAAGAATAGCTGTGGAAGAAAAGAAGAAAGCATATAGAGAGTGGTTGGGTAGTAGAGGGAATGAAGATTCCGAGAGACAGAAACGAGCGAGGTACGTGGAGAGTAAGAGGGTGGTGAAGAGAGTAGTGAAGGAAAGTAAGAGAAGAGTAGATGAGGAATTTGGAAGGAATCTGAGTGTAAAATGGAGGGAGAGTAAGAAACTGTTCTGGAAAGAAGTCAAGAAAGTTAGGGAAGGTAGCAAGGGAAACAGTAAGGGTGTGAAAGATAAGAATGGGAGAATGCTAGCCGAGAAGCAAGACAGAGTCGAAAGATGGAGGGAGTACTTCAGTGAGTTGCTAAATGAAAGGAATGAAGAGCCAGCAAACATAGCTGGATATGGTATGGGAGGGAGAAGAAGAGAAGTAGTGGCGGAGGAGGTGGGGATCAGGAGGTCAGAAGTGTGGGAAGCCATGAAAGGAGTGAAGTTGGGGAAAGCACCAGGAACAGATGGAGTGTGTGGGGAAATGTTGAGGTATGGTGGTGAGATAGTGATAGAATGGGTATGGAAAATGTGCAAACTAGCATGGGAGAAGGGGAGTGCACCCGATGACTGGAAGACTGGCATAATAGTCCCCCTATATAAGGGCAAAGGGGAAAGAGGAGTGTGTGGTAACCACCGAGGAATATGTCTTCTAAGCGTAGTAGGGAAGGTATACAGTTGGGTAGTGATTGAGAGAGTGAGAGTGAGAACGGAGAAATGGATAGGCGACGAGCAGGGAGGCTTTAGGAAGGGAAGAGGATGTGTAGATCAGATTTTTACCCTGAATTGTGTTGTGGAGAAGTATCTGGAGAAGAAACAAAAGGTGTATGTTGCCTTTATGGACTTGGAGAAGGCCTATGACAGAGTGGATAGAGAAGGTTTGTGGAAAGTACTTAGAATATACGGAGTAGAGGGCAAGTTGCTGAAAGCAGTGAAGAGCATGTATGAGGGTGCAAAGGCGGCAGTACGTGTGGAGAGTGAGCAGAGCGAGTTCTTTGACCTGAATGTTGGTTTGAAACAGAGGTGTGTGATGTCCCCGTGGTTGTTTACTGTATATATGGATGGAGTTATGAAAGAAATACTATCAAGAGCAGTGGATGTTGGTGTATCGCTGAAAAGGGAGGGAATTGAGTGAAAGCTACCTATACTGCTGTTTGCGGATGATACAGTTCTGATGAGTGATAATGAATGGGAGCTGCAGGGTCTGGTAAATGAGTTTGGAACAGTGTGCGAAAAACGGAATTTGAAGGTAAATACGGGGAAGAGCAAGGTTATGGTCTTCGAAAGGGGTGAAGTCACAGAGTGTGAGGTGAAGCTGAACGGTCAGGCTATGGAGATCGTCAACTCTTTTAAGTATCTGGGCAGTGTGTTGAGTAAAGATGGGACTATGGATGAAGATGTGCGGGAGAGGGTACAACAGGGGAAGAGGGTTGTAGGAACGCTAAAAGCAGTAACAAGAAATAGGGTGGTCAGTATGGAAGTGAAGAAGTCCTTGCATGACAGTGTGGTAATCCCGACACTGACTTACGGAAGCGAAGCATGGACGTTGGTTGAGAGACTCAGACCAAGAGTGAGAGCAGTGGAAATGAATTACTTAAGGAGTGCGTGCGGAATTACATGGAGGGATAGACAGACTAATGAGGAAGTAAGAAGGAGGTGTGGTGTGGAGGTAGATGTGCTGGAAAGTGTGAAAAGGAACAACTTGAGATGGTTCGGCCATATGGAACGTATGGAAAGCGAGAGAATGA
Organism: Lithodes maja; assembly: GCA_037953745.1. Taxonomy (NCBI): domain Eukaryota; kingdom Metazoa; phylum Arthropoda; class Malacostraca; order Decapoda; family Lithodidae; genus Lithodes; species Lithodes maja. Next base: position 2,196 of record JBAKBP010036145.1, read on the forward strand.
CTAAGAGGGTGTACGAGAGCGAGGTGGAGGGACAGAGGGGGAGAGGTAGACCGAATATGAGGTGGAAGGATGGAGTGAGGAACTACATGAATGAAGGCGGTGCTGGTTGGGGGGAGGGGCGTCGACTGACTGGGGACAGGGGTGCATGGGGGCGGTTCGTTCGTGGCCACCCCTTCGGGGATCACGGCGTCAGGCAATAGATAGATAGATAGATAGATAGATCTGTCTATTTTTTATTGTTTTCTTAGGCTACTGCTTTCTTCTAAATATTTCAACTTAAATTTCACAAACTAGTTTCAATGCTTTTTGAAGATTAGGTAAGGTTAGATTGGTTAGGTAGGTTAGGTTAACCCGTCCAGTACCCAATGGTAACGTCCTTTCAAATAATATTCTGGCAACTATTAGATTATTTTATTCAGCTTAGGAAGGATGTAAATCCATTAAAAGGATTCAGACAATCTCAATTAATCCTTTTAGCTACCAAATATCCTTCCTAAGCTTCATAAAATCGTCTAAATGTAGCTCAAATCAAATTAAAATGACGTCACCGGTACGCTAAGGGTTAAGTTAAGAGTTAACTATCTACGTATCTTAGGTTAGTTTAGGAGTGGAGTCGGAGAGTGACCGCAACCATGCACCATCCTGTCATGTTTTTCCATTGACTGATTGCTAAATGTACCTAGCGAGACCTAATTTGGTTTATGTTTGTAAAGCATATGAGTGAATTGCCTGCATTGCTCTCCAATATATTTGAGTGTATGGAAAGAGAATATGTCTTGATAGTGTAATGGTTAGAGTGTTTAAGATCTGTATGTGGTAACCCTCCTCCAAACCTGATCTTCTTTTTCTCACCGAAACTCAGGTGTCTGAAGCAACTGCCAGCAGCCCCTTCTCTGTATCCTCCTATACTTTCTCTATCCTAGTTTCAAAGCCAATGGCGGATGTTGTGCATACGTGCAGAACAAACTCACTTGCTCTCGTGTTCCCGATTTCGACTCCTCTGAATTCTCAACTTTATGGCTCAAACTATCCTGTCATTCTCATACTAAATATTTCTGCGCTGTCTATCTTTCCCCTAACTCTACCAACTTTCCCAAATTCTTCAACTATCTAAACTCTAAAGTGGAACACATTCTATCTATCTCTCCCTTCTCTGAAATCTCCATCTTAGGAGATTTCAACGTTCACCACCGCCAATGGCTCTCCTCTCACTCTACTGACAAACCTGGTGAACAAGCCTACGTCTTTTCTATCATAAATGACCTAGAGCAGCTGGTCCAGCAACCCACCCATATCCCGGATCGCTTCGGAGATTGGCCCAACATTCTTGACTTATTTCTGACTTCTAACCCTTCTTCTTATACTGTCAATCTTTTCTCTCCTTTGGGCTCCTCCGACCATAAACTTATCTCCGTCACCTGTCCTATCTCTTCAGTATGGCCATCCGCAGCGCTTGTGGCACTTTGCCGCTGCCGACTGGGAGGCTCTCCGGCAGTACTTCTTTGATTTCCCATGGAATGACTTCTGCTTCCGTGGCCGAGGACCCTCAGAGAGTGCTGAACGCATTACCGTGGTAATCCTCTCGGGAATGGAAGCGTACATCCCATTTTCTTTCTCCCAGTCTAATGCAAAAAATTCTTGGTTTACTCACACTTGTTCTACTGTTGTCCACAACAAGGAGGAAGCATTCAAATGGTACCGACGCCTTAAAACTCAAAAATCTCATTCTCCCTATGTTTCTGCCCGGAATCAAGCCAAATCTGTTCTTCGACTTGCCAAGCACTCTTTCATCAATAATAAATGCACTGAACTATCCAACTCTAGCTCTTCCCAAGCTTTCTGGCATCTAGCCAAAAACCTCTCCAACAACTTTTCTTCCTCGTCTTTCCCTCCCCTTTTCCACTCTGATGGCACAACCATCACTTCTTCCTCCGACAAAGCTGAACTCTTTGCTCAAACTTTTGCCAGAAACTCTACCTTGGATGATTCCAGTGCTATTCCTCCCTCTCCAGCCCCCTCTCTCCTACTTATGCCTAATATCCTAATCTATTCTAAAGATGTACTTTCTACCCTCTCTGGGCTTAATACTAAGAAGGCGTACGGTCCGGACGGTGTTCCTCCTGTTGTACTTAAAACTGTGATTCCGTGCTGACCCCCTGCCTAGGCAAACTCTTTTGTCTCTGTCTCTCCTCTAACGTCTTTCCTTCTTGCTGGAAGTTTGCTCTCATTCAACCTGTCCCAAAGAAGGGTGACCGCTCTCAACCCTCCAACTATCTTCCAATTGCTCTCATCTCTTGTATCTCTAAAGTTTTTGAAACTATCCTTGCTTCCAAATGTCTTAAGCATTTCTCTTCTCATAATCTGCTCTCAGATCGCTAGTATGGCTTCCTTAAGGGTCGCTCTACTGGTGATCTTCTTTCATATCTTACTAACTCTTGGTCATCCAACTTTCAAGACTTCGGTGAGACGTTTTCTGTTGCACTAGACATATCGAAGGCCTTCGATAGAGGCTGGCACAAATCTTTAATTTCCAAACTGCCCTCCTTCGGTTTCTGTCCCTCTATCTGTGCCTTTGTCTCTAATTTCCTTTCCGGCTGATCCATAGCTGCGGTTGTGGACGGCCATCGCTCAATTCCTCATCTTATTAACTCCGGTGTTCCTCAGGGTTCTGTCCTATCTCCTATTCTCTTTCTAATTTTCATAAATGATCTTCTCAACTGTACATCTAGTCCCATCCATTCATAATTATGCAGACGACTCTACTTTACACCACTCAATTAGTTTTCCTGAATGCCCCAGCCAGCAGTCTCTCAAAAGTAAACATAATGAAGCCATAAAATGCTTATCTTCTGATCTAGCTACTATTTCCAATTGGGGTAGAGAAAACCCTGTTACATTTAATGTTTCCAAAACTCAATTTATCCATCTTACTACCCGTCAGGAACCTCCAGAGGACTATCCCTTATTCTTCAACAACACAAAAATCAACCCTTCATCTTCCCTAAATGTTCTCGGTGTCTCTTTTTCTTCTGATCTCACTTGGAAAGACCATATTACCAGTCTCGCTAAGGCAGCCTCCCAGAAGCTGGGTGTGCTCAACCGCCTCAAGGGGTTCTTTACCCCTGCGCAGCTACTTGCTCTGTACAGGGGCACAGTGCGTCCTTGTATGGAGTATTGTTCACATGTGTCGGGAGGATCCTCTCACACTGCACTCCTAGATAAAGTAGAAAGGAAAGCTTTTCGCATAATTAACTCCCGTCCACTCACCAATTCTCTGCAATCTCTCTGTCTTCGCCGCAATGTTGCATCTCTCACTATTCTATCGCTACTACAATAATCAGTGTTCCTCGGAGCTTTCCCAGTGTATACCACCTCCTCTACGTAGAATACGTAGTACCCGTCTTGCAACACAATCCCACCCCTACTCTGTGCAACTCTCCAACCCAAGAGTGAAACGGTATTCTGACTTTCTTCTATTCAACTGCTGAGCTCTGGAACTCTCTCCCAGAATCAGTCTTTCCTCTTCCTATGACTTAAATTGCTTCAAACTCCGTGTGTCCAGGCATTTTAGCTCGAACGTTCCTTGATTTCGGCCCTGTCACTCTTTGAAATCTGAGGGAGGCACTCGCTGCAGGCAGTTATGCCTTTTGTCTCCCTCATTCACATAGAAAAAAAAATAAACAAAAAAAATAAGTTCGAATCCCGGGAGGATCACATGCTTTCATTAATTTCATTGAGAGATGTTTGGTGTTGGGAGTGAAATAGATAAATTATATATTAATATATATGCACAGAACTACCATTTATAACATTCTATAAATTGTAAGGTTTTCTTCGGTTAGATAAAACACTAATTAATTAGTGTAATTAGTTAATTTAATTAATCACTCAATAACAATTAAATCAGCTTAACCCCTTCTGTACCGCGAAGTCTTATTAATTTTATTCTTGCTATATTTAGACTATTTTCTGCAGTTTAGGAAGGGTCTGTGGTAGTAAAATGAGTTAAGGGAGATAGTTTGAAGCCTGTTTATTGCTGGAGGCCCTTTTGAAACTGAATACAATCGTCTAATAGTAGCCAGAATAAAGTTAAAATAAGTCCGATACAGAAGGGGTTAACTAATGTATGAATATAATAAATGTATTTCGTGAATAAAAACATAATTTATGGAGAAGCACTTTATTGATAACGTTCCATTTATAATAGCTTCAGCTTGGAATATAAGAAGAAAATATTGTAAATATGAAAAGCAGAACTCCTTAACTCACTAAGATGGCATCAATAACAAAAATTGCAGACACCTAAATGGAATGAAAGGTCTTAAAATCGCCAAACTAGTGAGGCAAATGTCTTAAAATCACAAAACTAAAATAGCTAAACATGATAACCCCCCCCCCCCCACACACACACACACACACACACACACATACACACATACTGTATATCACTTACTCTCATGGTTATTTTATGATAATTTGTATTCTGCACATGCATCATTATTGTATTTATTTATTTTGTTTGTAAACTAAGCTTACCATCCTCATATCTGTACATCTCATGTTCATCCACTAAATTGTAAAATGTGTATTTTCAGCTCATGAGGCTGCCATTCTTTAATAAACCGTTTATTATTATTATTATTATTATTACATACACACACACCTTTAAGCAGTTTCATTCAGATTATTAAAAATCTTTAGGAATCAAAAGGGTACACGCTTCTCAATTACCCTCTAACTCCCACAGTCCCTTCCTAAGCTGAATAAAAATCGACTAATGGTAGACACAATATAGGGAAGAGCAGCGTCATTTATGCCATCTAATTCCCACAGTCCCTTCCTAAGTTGAATAAAAATCGACTATTGGTACAGACACACTATAGGGAGGAAAATGCTATCGTGTGTTGATAGGGTTAAGAGGGGTCACCTGGGTTTTTTTTTCGCTCTCTGGGTTGTATCCATTACAGGCCCCATTCAGCCTACTGTTTTAAGACGTTTATCCCCATCCAAGTGTCTCCCTCTGACCAAATAGGGTTAAACTACCTTCTAACCCATGATAGACAGTAATGTTATTCTACATCAGGAAGCGAATACTAATTGTAATTATTCTTATAATTGTTCTTTTCCTCAAAACCCTTGCGTATCATGCTAACCGAGAACATCAAATCGCACCAAGCAAAACACCCTACTCCTCCTCTATGTAATTGATCACTGACGAGTTTCAGGCTATAAGGAAGTTGGAGGAGTAGACGTCAATATTTAGCAGAATTAACAATTAAAATACGGTTGTAGTACATTAACAAATACATGAAACCAAATTAATCATACTTTCTATCTATCACAACCCTACATTATTATTGCATTCCTGTGTAATATCGATTTTTACGGCTCCAACTTCCTTATAGCATGAAACTCGCAAGTGGTCAATTGTTGACATAGCCGTAGAGACCATACCGTGCTGACCGAGAACATCCCTCGGTGCGTTTAACCGCACCGAGCTATAGTCTATTCACTGTAATTAGGCGAGAAATCATGACCTCTAACCTGTGTAACTCAATAACGACTAGAGTAATCGAGCTAATATTTCTACCATTTGGGAAGAGCCAGTGAAGGAGTAGATGTGGACATTTATAGCCAATCTGTTCTAGCCCTTTTTGAGTTACAGAGGATAGAGTCAATAATTTCTCACCTACTTACAGTGAATAGACTATAAACACCCTACTCCTCCTCGTTGCGATTGATGACACAGCCGTAGAGACTGTTGCGTTCCGTGACTCCGTTTATCTCATGAGCTGCCTCCTCCTCCTTCCTCCTCTTCTCAGCATTGAAAGCGACCATGTCCACATAGTCGTACACATGATTGACAGGGTCATCCTCATTTTCATCTGATAATTATATGTAAATGGATGAATAAATACGAACGCTAATAAAATATCAATATCCTGGCCACACATATACATCAAGAAAAGACTCCCTATATCGTCACCAACTTATAGAAATTATTAAATGAAGAGGGGTTCAAGAACTCATCGTCTGAATGGGATGAAATGTCTTTAAAGTGGGGTGAAAAAGAGGGGTCCATGCTATCAACGGCTGAATGGGATGAGATGTCTTAAAATGGGGTTAACGAGAGGGATTCATAAGAAAACTTACCTTGATGCGGAGGTACGGAGCACTTGGGTTGGAGTTGGTTCATCTGCAGTTCCTCCTGAGACTGTCTATCCTTCTGGTGTCCCTTGCAGTGGGTGGTGAGGAGAGCCATACCCAGCACCACCATCAACACCACCACCAGGACTACCACCGCCGTACCCAGCACCCACGTCAGCTGCTCGTAGATGGGTTTTGTTTGGCAGTCGGCAGATGGAAGACACGAAGGTGAAGAAGTGGTGGTGGACTGTAATAATTCTGACCGCCACCAAGGAGTGGTAATAGTATTCTAAGTATTAGTGGTATTAGTACTAGTAGTAGTAGTAGTAGTAGTTGTAGTAATAGTAGTAGTAATAGTAGTAGTAAAAGTAGTAGTAGTAATAATACTGGTATTAACACATTACGAGCGGGTGGGTCGGTAACTTCTACTACCCGCCAAGCGGGTGGTTTTACCCAAAATGGGGTTGTTTCCGTGCTCTTTTTCATGCATAAATAAGACCCAGAGCGTAATACAAGTATCTATCCCTGAAAGGGCGTAAACAGAGCTTTCCAATAACACCCGAACCATCCTTCTACGACCACTGGTTCTCTTGCAACGATCGTGCAACACGAGCGCAAAAACCCTAAAATAAGGTAATTTCCTTACATAATTCCCTGTGTAGCGAGTGAGAGAGGGTGGAGGAGGGTGTAATAAATTTCAGTCAACCCACGGCGGTGGTGGCAAGCGGTCAGGCGGGAATCTATGCTCCTCGCACTGCTCAGCTCTCTCTCAGAGCACATTACGTGCTCAAAATTGCACTCGACATCTGTCGAGGCCCGCATATGGGCACGTTTTCTTTAACTCGACATATGTCGAGCACCGATGGTTAAGGGTTAATAGTAATAGTAACACATTTCACTAGGTCTACGAAGAAAAATCTACATAGCACAAGAAATGGGCAATTCATGTTGGCTGACAATACTACCAATCAAGGCAAGAGGCTGAAACTTCAACAAACAAAATTCTATTGATGCCACTGCGCTGAAGTATGCTTGGCCGATTGAAGGACTTCCCAATCGATGCATAAGTAGAGTAAAAACAATGCAGACCACACCATGATTTTTAAGAAAAAAGGGTTCATCAGCATCCGGCAGGCACGATGAATTGAGAGATTTTACGCCGAACGCGCTAAGGGAGCTGTGTCATGATGTGGCGTGCGAACCAATAATTATCCTCTTAAAGGTGAGATGTTGCAGCACAGGACAGGAAATACACCAAATGAAGCATGGGTGGATGGTAGTGCAAGAGGTTTCTGGACAAAAGGACAGCGTGCGTTCTTTGACATAAGGATATTCGACCCAATGGCCACTAGCTACAGCGAGCTGTCTCTGGAAGCTGCACACAAGAGAAACGAACAAGATAAGGTCAGGGAATATGGGAAAGTTTACTACATATTCAAAAAGGCAGATTTACCCCACTTGTGTTCACCCCTTCTGGAGGGATGGGACCCAAGGCTAAGTACTGCTATTCTAGGCTGGCAGAAACCATTGCATAGAAGAAGCAATAAGGTAGGAGTCCAGTAGTGGACTGGATGAGGTGCCGCCTATCTTTCTCGTTGCTCAGATCAGCACTGTTATACCTTAGGTGACCAAGACTGTCAGCACTGAAACCAATGACAAGTGGCAGACATGGACTATAAGGCAGTAGTGGCAGAGGGTTGAATCAGGATGTGATTGGGTTGAAGTTGCATAGTATAGAGTCTAGAAATTGATTAGTATCTGATACTTGTAACAATGCAATGAATTAAAGGAAACATGGTACCATAACTGAGATGTGTGTGGACATACAGTAATGCAAGTTATGGTCACTTCTGTAATTCTAGAATGGCTTACTGAAGAATGCGGTAGGGGTGGGACCTTCTATTAAAAAAAAAAAATGAATAAATACATTATTTGTAGAAGTAATAGCAGCAGTAGTAGTAGTAGTAGTAGTAGTAGTAGTAGTAGAATCTCTGTATAAACACAGGATAATGTTTGGTATACTAAACTAACAGGCAGAATGATGAAAAGGATATAATAAACAGAATAAGAAACCGGAAAAAAGAATTATATAGGATATGAAAGAAGCATATGTACATAATAAAAACAAATGACAGTGAAATCAAAAGCCATTAAGAGATAATTTTAAGACATTGTTCCATTTAGGTATCAATTTTTTAATGGCGAACAATAGCGAGCCTGCAATTTAAGAGGAACCGGCCTTCAGCCGAGGCTTTTTTCCACCGAAAAATGCACAAATTTGTCTCAAAGGGGCGTCTTGAGAGTATTAATTAAAGTTGGATGGAGGCCTATATAGGGAGCAGACTTAAATAATAAATAATCAAAATAACACACACACACACACACACACACACGCATATACATATATATATGTCAATGGGAAGATATTATTGGGATTGAATTTGTGCTGTACCTAGTATCAGTGCATTACCACAAAGCCCACCGAAATGCCAAAAAAATACCCTCATTGTTCCCTGATTAAATAACACTGTATGAATATTCCCATATTCAAAATATGTTACAGGGGGACAATGCCTAGTGAGTTCACTGCTCAATAGGTGGCGTTCTGAGAGTGAGGGTCTGAGTCTGGAGGATGAGACGGTGAAGCACTTGAGCGAAGCAACCAGCCGCTTCAGAGATGGAGCTGCTTCGAGCCATGATGGATGCTTCACATGTCTCACTCCCCAGACTGGAACAAGACCTCACGGGCTTCACCGTGTTGAGCGGTGGAATGTACAGGCTCTCAGCCTATGCCCGAGAGGGAGTAGTTGGAATATAGAAAAAAAAAAAAAAAAAAAAAATATATATATATATACTGTATATATATATATATATATATATATATATATATATATATATTATATATATATATGTTTCTAGTCTCTCAGTGGGGATCGAACCATCGACCATCAGGACGATAGCCGACGCTTTAATCAATTACACCACAGCAGTCTGCCGTGGTGTAATTGATTAAAGCGTCGGCTATCGTCCTGATGGTCGATGGTTCGATCCCCACAGAGAGACTAGAAACATTTAGTGGCTCACGTGTATTTGTGATATATATATATATATATATATATATATATATATATATATATACTGTATATATAAAAAATAAACTATTGTATTGGGCTTAAGGAGATGGTCTGGAAGTTAAAGGGTAAATGGAGATAGTTGTTCAGTGTTCACCCTCTGAAATTGGCAAAATATTTACAATCTATTTATAGGATGTATAAGCCATGTCCCAGCTGTCATTACGTTTGGCTCGCTCTGTGCTGTATTAATGTCTGTCAGATGTTGAATCGGGTTGGTAAGTGTAGGAACATGGTTAAAATGTATATCTCACTCAAAAAGAAGAAATCCTGTTTAGATATTGCTGATACAAATTATAATTATAAGGTACAGTCCTGGACAGATGAAACGGCAACACCTCGTCCACCCGCTATGTGGTGAGGGGCTCTGCGGATTTGGTAACACTGGCAGGAGGTGGGAGGGATGTGGGTGGGTGGGTGATGTGGGGGGTTTAGGGGGGAATTGGGAGGGTGAAGAGGCAGCAATCATGGTGTGGCTGGTGGGATGGGGCAAACAAGTGACAGGGTAGGGGAGAGCAGACTGTTAAATTTGTTAAATGTAGCATACAGTGATATTGTAGGTGTGTGTAATTTAAAATCCTGTGGGAGTAGCTTGTTCTATAGGAAAATTTGCTTGTCACTCTGTTCTCCCCTACCCCATCACTCGTTTGCCCCCTCCCACCAGCCATACCATGATTACTGCCTCTTCACCCTCCCACACTCCCCCCTAAACCCCCCACATCCCTCCCCTCATCATCCACCCACATCCCTCCCACCTCCTGCCAGTGTTACCAAATCCGCAGAGCCCCACACCACACAGCTGGTGGACGGGGTGTTGCTGTTTGATCTGTCCGGAACTGTACATTAGAGGTCATTTACTGTAGGTGTGTGGGAGAGAAGTGTGGTGTGCTTGGAAAGTGTAGTGAAATTAATAAGAGGACGAGGTTTTTGTGAGAGTTGGATTACTCTCTGTGTTGGTGAGACAACAGAAACAGTGGGGGAAGCCAGTAAATTAAATAGGAGTTCCAGCAACTCCCTGTCATGTACAGTTGGTCAAAGTTCCAGCTGACCCACCCTCGCTCTGGGGCTCGCAGAATTATCTGGCAACACTGGTGTAGGAAGTAGGTGTGTCTTACAAAGATTGGGATTGGTAGCTCTGATTTTGGCTATATCATTGTTAGAACGTATACTAAACAAGGGAAAGTAAGCCTATCTCAAATATAAATGCATACATCGCTATGTAATGATCCCGAACATTCACCCAAAGGTCGTAGATTTGCTTAAATATTCAAGTTATTATATCCTCTGGTTGGCAACTACACCAGTATTGCCAGCTAATTCTGCGAGCCCCAGAGTGAGGGTGGGTCAGCTGGAACTTTGACCAACTGTACGTATGTGGCGTCCTATGGGTACTGCCCTTTTCGATTGTATATTATATGTTTTGTTTTGTTTTTCTATATGAGTGAGGAAGACAAAAGGCAAAACTGCCTGTGATAAATGCTTAAGAAATTTTGAAGTAAGAATAGTTTCAAATAGGCTACTTTAGATATGCAAGAAATGAGAGCAATTGGATAATAGTTGCAGGGTTGAGAGCGATCACCCTTCTTTGGGACAGGTTGAATGAGAGTGAACTTCCAGCAAGAAGGGAAGATGTTAGAGGAGAGACAGAGACGGAAGAGTTTGCCTAGGTAGGGAAGCATAGATTTTTAGTACAACAGGAGGAACACCATTCGGTCAATACACCTTCTTAGTATTGTTACGACCGGGCACTCGGGTACACTAGGGCTCTTACACAGGACTCGAGTATGGCTCGCTGCCACAACGGAAACACACGATCCCAACCCCAGAGTACTGCCAGCCGAACAAAAAACGCCACTACCCTCCAGAGTTCTATCTGCTATAACGGGGTATACAAGAACTCGGTACTAGCGTTTCACACAACAGACTAATAACAAGACGGGAGTTATCTAGTCTGGTCAACAATCAAACAAAGAAGAAAGTACTACAACACTAAAGAATAGTGTTGGCCGAAGCCGAAGTAATCCACCCTTGAACTAAGAACTTAAGAAGTCCTCCACCCTCTACTTCGGATCGGCACTATTACGTTACGTTAAACAATAGTCCTCGAGCATCAAGCAAGGAATCTTCTGATAAGTTAGATGCTTCTCGAATACTCATAAGAAGTAAGTATCGGATTTTGAACAGCAATTTAATGAATAACTCACTGGTAATTAAAGGCTTTAAATTGACATAAGAAGAATTATAAGACTAAGCAATAGGATATGGCAAACATTAAGAAGAAGTACTCCGACAATGCACTGGCAATAGCCTACTAAGATTGTGCTCGTGGGCCACTAATCTCTGAAGTAGCTAAGCGTGCCACACATGAAATCAATAGTGCTTAAACAATAATATACATAAGGAGAAGCTTCAATACTATACTGTATCTGCTGGTCGAGCAAAGTCTAGCTGGGATATCTAAGGTTAAGAGACAATGGCTGAGCAAGCGGCTCGTAGCCTAGCGAGGTCCTTAAGACTGTGCGGCCAAATTACGGTAATTGACGGGATGCTCTCTTGAGAGATCCAGATCACTAGTATCTGGTTCTCTCCTGGCGATCCTCTCAAAGTCAAGCAAATGAGATAGCACAGTGTTGGGTGGCACAGGCAAAAGCCCTCACTCGCAACACAGTGCTAAACTCCCACGGTACACAGTCAGAAAGACCACCTAGGCGTTCCACGTCTCCGTTGCAATCGTACTGGTTCAACCGCAACCTAGTACTCATAGGAAATCACAACTCAGAAACCCTATCCCAGTCTAGCATTGCCTAAACCAGCAGAAAACAGGAACATGAATAATCGCACACAGGGAAATGCATATACGAGTGCAACAAACATCAATCAATCCTATTCTAGTTAACCCTTCCAAAAATAGGCTATCTAACAGGCACTTATCTCGTGAGAACTCAAGCGATAATACTTTGGCTGACTAAATCTGCACCAAAGGGGTCATGGAGGTTAAACAGGGACGAGAAGAGAAGAAGATAGGCTGTTCAGAGAGTAGAGAAAGTTCACATCAGTCGGAAGAATATGGATAGTTGCAAGGGATATGAGAGGTCGCTTTGCCTGATGAGTTCTGAAGAAATGGTGGCAAGAACCTCTCTTTTTATACTCGGCCCTCTAGCGGCATATCTCAAACTACTTAAGGACCGCCCACTGGCAATCATGACGTCATATTCTCTCTCAATCTGGGATCGACAAAGAACTTCCCACGCGCTGAGAGGGAGGAAGGGAGGAGGGAGGAGGGAATTAGGCCTACCGGCCCGCGTGGCGCACTCACTGATCCCCGTTACGTAATATCTCTCTCTCTCTCCTCTCATCATTACATATAAGTCCCACACACAATACTTATAACTAATGATATAAAATAGAACTCGTTGACTCAGATGAAAACAAAATACATATTTATAATACTTATAGTACAACGGCTCACATAAACTAAGTTAGGAAACTCTACACAGACTACAGCCAAAGTTCCTGCCCTGACGATCCTAGCGAGAGTGGGGCCTGACTGGGCGTTCTGTACAGCATGCTCATACTCGACATGCGTCACAGTATTAAGCCCAGAGAGGGTGGAAAGTACATCCTTAGAAGAGATAATGATGTTAGTAATAAGAAGGAGAGAGGGGGGTGGAGAGGGAAGAATAGCACCGGAATCATCCAAAGTGGAGTTTTAAGCGAAAGTGTTAGTGAAGAGTTCAGCTTTGTCAGAGGAAGAAGTGACGGTAGTTCTGTCAGAGTGGAAAAGAAGAGGTAAAGATGGAGAAGAAAAATTGTTGGAGAGGTTTTTGGCTAGATGTCAGAAAGATTGGGAAGAGCTAGAGTTGGATATTTCAGTGCATTTATTATTGATGAAAGAATGTTTGGCAAGTCGAAGAACAGATTTGGCTTGATTCGGGGCATAAACATAGGAAGTATGAGATTCTTGAGTTTGAAGGCGACGATACTGTTTCAATGCTTCCTCCTTATTGTGTACAGCAGTAGAACAAGCGTGTGTAAACCAAGATTTGTTTTGCATTAAACTGAGAGAAAGAAAATGTAATGTATGCTTCCATGCCCGAGAGGATTACCTCGGTAATGCGTTCAACACTCTGTGGGTCCCCAGCCACGGAAGCAGAAGTTATTCCATGAGAAGTCAAAGAAATACTGCCGAAGAGCCTCCCAGTCGGCAGCGCCAAAGTGCCACAAGTGCCGCTGGCTGGGAGGATCGGGAGGCCGTACCGGAGAGATAGGACAGGTGACAGAGATAAGGTTATGGTCGGAGGAGTCCAAAGGAGAGAACAGATTTACAGTATAAGCAGAAGGGTTAGAGGTTAGAAATAAGTCAAGAATGTTGGGCCGATCTCCGAAGCGATTCAGGATAAGGGTGGATTGCTGGATTAACTACTCTAGGTCATTTAGGGTAGAAAAGATGTAGGCTTGTTCACCAGGTTGATCAGTGGAAAGAGAGGCGGTGGTGATCGTTGAAATCTCCTAAGATGGAGATTGGTGCCTACAATCTCCCCAATGTGCTGTCTGTCTGATTGCTTGAGGTACTTCCTAAGCTGCATAAAACCGTTTACTAAGAAGGATAAATCAGCGAAAAAAATGCACCCTGGTATAGTTAATGGCTTAAGGGGAAGTCTCCACTTGAGGGATTATTTTCTTGACCCCTTTCTCCCTCATGTTTAGCCCCATTGCTTTTGATATTATAAAACGTTTGCCCCATTAGTTTAGCGATTTTAAGAACTTTCACCCCATATTAAGACCTTTCGTGCAATTCAGGTGTCTATTTTATCCTGGCGAGCGTTAGCGAGCCTGTAATTTAAGAGGAATCGGCCTTCGGCCGGGACATTTTTCTACCGAAAAATGTACAAATTTATTTTGAAAGGGACTCGAGGGGTGTAATTTTAAGGTTGATGGAGGTCTAGGGAACAAACTAAATACCTCCCCTTAAGGGGCTAGTGGCGTTTTATTTTTTTGTCTATTAATTAATCTATTCATATATTTTATACTAATGGGGTTAAACACAAGGGAGTAGAAGTCCCGAAAAGCGACTAACTCCCCTTTAACAGTGTATACCCACCTTCAAAACAGTTGATAGCCACTGTTACACTACCGGTTGTGTAGATGGTAATAGTGCCTGTGGAATCAGTGATATTCTTAACATCCTTCCACTCGTGTCCGTTACCGTACAGCCTCAGTCCATCTTTGCTCATCAGGATCATCACACGTACAATACCTGATGATGACTGGTGATGTTGGTGGTTGTGGCGGCGTTGGGTATGGTAGTGGTAGAGCGCGGAGTCGGACTGATCTGTGCACAGTGTTGTTAATTTAGCTACTTTCCCACTAGATCTGGAGGAGTTTATTTCGATTTAGCGGCAAAGTTTTACATATAGCGACATGAATTCTAGCCATATTCTGGAGATTTTAGCCATTTTCGAGTAACATTCGAGAGATTGTGGCAATATTCTGCCGACTTTAGGGTTATATTTACTATAGCGGACTTAAATGATTCTAGAGGTATTCGATCTAGCAGCAAAGTTTTACATAATTTATAGCGACATGAAATCTAGCCATATTCTGAAGATTTGAGCCATTTTAGAGTAATATTCTAGAGATTGTGGCATTATTCTAGCAAGTTTTTTGGCATATATTTACTATTTAGCGGACTTGTATTGGTAACCCAAGCATTCTTTACCTCGTTCACCGCCAAACTCAATCTCACAGGAACTCTTAAAGTTGTAATGACGTTTGTTGTCATCAATCAGACAGGTATCGCCCATGTAGACCTTCACGGAGCCTCGGCCAAAAGATTCGAAGGTCAGCAGGGTCATTATCTCGGGGGTCAGGTCAAACTTGCTGCTACCAGTGTATAATATACGCGTCTGGCAGTCTGAAGATGCTGGAAGGAATTATAGGTGGTATATAAGTGGAGTTATAGTGGTATATAAGGGGTGTTATAGGTGGTATATAAAAGGGGATATAGGTGGTATATAATGGGGGTTATAGGTGGTATATAAGGGGAGTTATAGGTGGTATATAAGGGGAGTTATAGGTGGTGTATAAGGGGAGTTAAAGGTGGTATATAAGGGGAGTTATAGGTGGTATACAAGGAGTTATAGGCGGTATATAAGGAGTTATAGGTGGTATATAAGGGGAGTTATAGGTGGTATATAAGGGGAGTTATAGGTGGTATATAAGGGGAGTTATAGGTGGTATATAAGGGGAGTTAAAGGTGGTAAATAAGGGGTGTTATAGGGGTATACAAGGAGTTATAGGTGGCATATAAGGGGGGTTATAGGTGGTATTTAAGGGGAGTTATAGGTGGTATATAAGGGGAGTTATAGGTGGTATATAAGGGGGTTATAGGTGGTATATAAGGGGAGTTATAGGTGGTATATAAGGAGAGTTATAGGTGGTATATAAGGGGTGTTATAGGTGGAACATGAGGGGGGTATAGGTGGTATATAAGGGAGGTTATAGGTGGTATATAAGGGGGTTATAGGTGGTATATAAGGGGAGTTATAGGTGGTATATAAGGGGAGTTAAAGGTGGTATATAAGGGGAGTTATAGGTAGTATATAAAGGGAGTTATAGGTGGTATATAAGGGGAGTTATAGGTGGTATATAAGGAGAGTTATAGGTGGTATATAAGGGAGTTATAGGTGGTATATAAGGGGAGTTATAGGTAGTATATAAAGGGAGTTATAGGTGGTATATAAGGGGAGTCATAGGTGGTATATAAGGGATGTTATAGGTGGTATATAAGGGGTGTTATAGGTGGTATATAAGGGGTGTTATAGGTGGTAATATAAAGGGTGTTATTGGTGGTATATAAGGGGAGTTATAGGTGGTATATAAGGGGAGTTATAGGTGGTATATAAGGGGAGTTATAGGTGGTATATAAGGAATGTTATAGGTGGTATATAAGGGGAGTTATAGGTGGTATATAAGGATGTTATAGGTGGTATATAAGGGGAGTAATAGGTGGTATATAAGGGGGAGTTATAGGTGGTATATTAAGGGATGTTATAGGTGGTATATAAAGGGAGTTATAGGTGGTATATAAGGGGAGTTATAGGTGGTATATAAGGGGGGTTATAGGTGGTATATAAGGGGAGTTATAGGTGGTGTATAAGGAGAGTTATAGGTGGTATATAAGGGGATTTTAGGTGGTATTTAAGGGATGTTATAGGGTGGTATATAAAGGGAGATTTAGGTGGTATATA
>JBAKBP010036146.1:0-18723 GCA_037953745.1 Lithodes maja
CTGTCGCACCTGTTGAAGCTAGTCCCTGTATTTGATGAGTCGGGTGTCACCGAATTTTTCATGAGATTCGAGAAGAAGTGCCAGGAACACCAGTGGCCTGGGGAGAAGTGGGCAGCCCTTGTTTCCTCTAGACTTGTGGGCAAGGGACTCAAGGCTTATGATGCATTGCCTATAGAGTCGTGTATTATCTATGAGGAACTCAAGGAGGCTGTCCTGAGAGCATACGAACTACAACCAGAGACGTACAGGTTGAAGTTCCGGGGTGTTACCAAGGGTCGGGAGAGCACCTTTTTGGAACATGACCGGGAGCTGTCCGATGCTTTTGGGAATTGGTTGAGGTCGGAGAAAGCTACTACGTTTGACGACATTAAACAGTTGGTGCTTTTAGAGCAGTTTTTTAAATGCACGGGCGGCGACCTGACGTTAAACCTGAAAGAAAAGCAACCAAAAACTCTACAGGAGGCAGCTGAGATGGTTGACCTCCGGCTATCACTAATTCGTGGGTGCGGGTCTGCCCAACGTAGTGAGGCAGGTAACAAGGGGCGTGAT
This sequence comes from Lithodes maja, assembly GCA_037953745.1. Classification (NCBI taxonomy): domain Eukaryota; kingdom Metazoa; phylum Arthropoda; class Malacostraca; order Decapoda; family Lithodidae; genus Lithodes; species Lithodes maja. The sequence goes on from JBAKBP010036146.1 coordinate 550, forward strand.
GCCCCACCCCCCCGAGTTAGTGGTATACCTTATGCAAACAAGTACAAGAGCCATGATACCAAGACTGACCACAAGACTAGCACCGTCCCGTTTAAGAAGGGGCCGGGCCCTTCCCAGTACCAAGGGAAGCCCAAAGGGGAGTTGGAGTGTTATCATTGTCATAAAAAGGGGCACTTTGCAAGAGTCTGTCCTAGCAAACCACCTACAGCAGCTGTGTCTTTGGCCTGCAACATTGGTGTGTCTCCGAAGTCGTCTGAGTTTGCCCGGGGCAGTTCGTCAGAGGCTGAGGCACAGCCAATGCAGAAGCACCTGGGAGGCTCGAACCCTGCTCGGGATGTTTTTTGCGACCATAGAGGGCGGGGTTGCGTGATGTGGGCGGGGCGCATGCATGGAGTTGAGGTCTTGCGTGATACAGGTGCTTCCCAGACTCTGATGAAAAACTTGACTGGCTACCCTATAAACGCGGCTCGGGTGGTAGTGGTGCAGGGTATTAATGCAACTCGGTCATACCCGCTGGTGCGGTTGGAGTTGGAGGTGGATGGTGTGGCACGTTAATTGGATGTCGGGATTGTGAAGAAACTGCCAGTGGAGGGCATCGACCTTTCTTCTCGGCAACGACTTTGCAATGCCCGCTTCTGAGGTTCTACCCTTAGTCGTTGCCGAGAGGCCGGCCGACGTGAGTAGGGAAGAGCAAGAGTGGGTCAAGCGGTGCCAGACACAACCCATGGCGTGTGTTGTCACCCGAGCTCGGGCAGCTAAAGTGTCACAGCCTAGTCCTCCGTCTTCAGACCAGCGGAGGAACGATCAACAGGAGGAGGCTAAAGCTGGAGTTGGTTTTAAGAGTTTTGACTCGGCGGCTCTCCTGGGTGATTCAGTATTAGCACCATTACTTAATTCTGGAGTAGCCCCTGGGCCTGTCATCGAGAGTGACGAGGCTGGGCATGACGAGTCTCCACAACAGCAACGTTATGTACATCGAGAGAGACAGAGGGAGCAGCCCAGTATCGGGGAAGGTCATGCATTGCTCCGGGAGCAGTTAGATCGCTTGGCACCCTCAGATATACGTCGGTTGCAACTAGAGGACCCTGAGCTCCAAACGTGTGCTAATGGAGCTGTAGAGCTCGACGAGGACGGCGATGCACAGCCAGGAGATTTTTTTTATTTAGAAGGCATCCTCTATAGGCGTTTTCAAGACCCTAAACGTAGTTGGCAAGAGGGGTCCGGAGTAGTGGACCAGTTGGTGGTGCCACGGGAGTGCAGGGATAGCCTACTGAGGTTGGCGCATGACATACCACTGGCAGGACATCTAGGGGTGAGAAAAACGGTGGCGGCTTTAGAAAAATTGTTTTGGTGGCCGGGGTTGAAGGGGCAGGTGGTAACCTGGATAGCAATGTGTCATACGTGCCAGAGGGTTGGAAAACCTAACCAAACAATTCCGAGAGCCCCGTTGCACCCCATTCCTGTCAGTGGACCGCCCTTCAGTAAGGTTATCATTGATATGGTCGGACCCTAACCCCCTACTAGTGCCGGTAATAAATTTCTATTAACTATCATGGATGTGGCCACTCGTTATCCTGATGCATAACCAATGAGAAATGGCACGGCGAAAACTGTTGTCCGGAACCTGCTCTTGTATTGCTCGCGGTATGGTTACCCGCAAGAGGTGCAATCGGACCAAGGTTCTAATTTTACATCTAATCTGTTCAAACAAACTATGATTCAGCATGGCATCAGCACTGTCATCTCTTCTGCATATCACCCGGAGAGTCAAGGGGTGTTAGAGAGGTGGCACGCCACGCTGAAAAGCATGCTTCGATGTTACTGCGCAGAGAACGGAAAGGATTGGGACCTTGGTCTGCCGTATGTTTTGTTCGCTGCAAGAGAAGTACCTGGAGAGAGTCTCGGTTTCAGTCCGAATGAGCTTGTTTTCGGGCATCAGGTGAGGGGCCCTCTCCACATGGTGAAGGAGATTTGGGAGGGTACCGCTAAGCCATGTTCTATGTTGAGATACGTCCTCGAGAGCAGGGAGAGAATGCTTAGAAGTCTGGAGCTGGCCGGGCGTAATTTGGTGAGTTCGCAGGCCCGTATGAAGGACAGGTACGATACTAAGGCGAAACTCCGGGAGTTTCAGGTAGGTCAAGAGGTGTTGGTCCTGTTGCCTTTGTCAGGTCATCCTCTGGCTGCCAATACGCTGGGCCTTATCGGGTGGTGTCAAAGATCTCCGATCTAGATTACCTAGTTGCCACTCCAGACCGGAAGAAGTGTAACCAACTATGCCACATTAATTTGTTGAAGGAGTATGTGAGGCGCCCACCTGAGTCACTAGCTCTCCCTGTGTTGACCTGCCGCGGTCATGGTGGAGAAGGAGAGGGGGGCAGCAATGATCAGGTGGATGATAACTGGGATTGTCATGTCTCGGCTGATCAGTGGGCGGGGAATTCGAGCCAATGTGCGCACGATGCTCTGGCGCACCTGCCGGAGGAACAGCAGGTGGCAGTTCAGAGCCTGTTCGATTCATACCCCACTGTATTTGCCGAGCACCCAGGCCTCACTACTCAAGCGGTGCATGATGTCGACGTAGGAGAGCACCCCCCCTTCAAGTCGATACCTTATCGGGTGCCACCCATTAAACTCCCAGCGCTCAGGGACGAGCTGAAGTATATGCTGGCGAGAGGCTTGATCGAGAAGGGGGCAGTACGGTGGACTTCTCCTGTCACTCTGCAGCCCAAACCTGATGGAAAAGTTCGGTTCTGCATTGACTTTAGGCGGTTGAACGGGTTGACACCCACCAATGCATATCCTCTTCCCCGGGTGGATGACAGTGTGGATAAGATCGGGAAAGCAAGGTACTTGACCAAGGTAGACCTCGTCAAAGGCTACTGGCAAGTACCACTGTCTGAGCGGGCTAAAGAGGTGTGCGGGTTTGTGGTGGATGGCAGTACTTACCGTTGCAACGTGATGCCATATGGTCTGAAAAATGCGCCGGCCACTTTCCAGAGCTTAATGAACGACATCGTAGCAGACATCCCAAACTGTACTGTCTACCTTGATGACGTGATCATTTATGACAACGATTTCCAAAGTCACTGTGAGCACATAGAAGCCTTATTTAGTCAACTTAGTAAAGCAGGCTTGGTGGTTAATCTGGGCAAGTGTGACTTTGTGCAAGCCACGGTGCAGTATCTGGGGTTTGTGGTTGGGTTAGGGCAGGTGAGCCCGCCCCAACAGAAGATACAGGCTATCGACTTGTTCCCCAGGCCGACCACCAAGCGGCAGATCATGAGATTTTTGGGCATGATTGGGTATTACCGCCGCTTTATAAGAGGCTATTCTACTGTGTTAGCTCCTTTGACAGATCTACTAGCTAAAGATAAAAAGTTCCGCTGGGCACCTGAGTGTGAGCAGGCGTTTCGAATAGTTAGATTTTTTTTATATAAACATTTTGTATTTTTTTTGAGGAGACTGAGCTTGCATTCCATGAGTGGCGGAGTGGTTATGAGTGGCAGATTTTAGCGACATTCTGCCTGTTCAGATATGGGCTCATGGTTGAGTGTCCCATATCTTGGGGGGGGGTGTGACGCCTCCCGGCGTTAGCAGAATGGTTGCATGGGGCATTGCAGCTCGCTAGCGCTCGCCAGGATGGGGGGATAGGCTACAGTTGTCCTAGAATGATCTGCTTTATTTCATTAGTGTCGTGTTGCCACAGACAGTCTAGAAGTGGTCTTTGTTTTGGTCTGTGGCCGTGCCTTATATTTTATATTCGCTATAATATAAATGTTGCTTGTGTGGGAGGCGAGCGAGAGAGTGTGAAGGAGTACACCCAGCAGCGTGGTGAGCTATGACGCGGCTCGCTTGGGCGCTGACGGCGTTGGCGGCCGGGTGGTCAACTAGTCCCTTCCCGTCGCTGCCTCGTGTTTTTTACCAGCTCAGAGCTTGCCTGACACACGTATCACCTACATCCTTTGCAATTCTGTCCCCCATACTCGCTACTTTGCATACTATCTCTCTCTCTCGACTTCTCCTTTTTCATTCTCTAATCTTTATTAAACTCAACATCCCTTCTGGTTTCAGCATAGACGTTCACCGTCGACCAGTCGTATTGTACGCGAAGCTCTCAGATATTTCCATGTATTAGGTTAAGGAGGTATTATGCTTTATTGAGGTTTAGAGAGACGGACTTTTCCGTATGTGTCCTCTCTCGGGAAGGTTGTAGACCGGTATATGTCTCCCTTGCAAGGTGTTGAGTGATTCTTCTTGGTTATCTAAAGCTAGACTAGGGGTAAGGTTACTGTGTCGTTGTCTCCGATGTGTGCAGTGTTCGCTAAGCTCTGCACGACATCAACAGGTACTGTGGGAGCCTAAGTTGTCTTCGGGTTGGTTTACTTTGCGAGCACAGCGCTGTGGTGTGAGAGGGCCATCGCCTATCCCTCACAACATAGTGCTGCCTCTTTGTGTTGACTTCTGAGGGATCGCCAGGATAGAGCTAGGTACTAGAGACCTAGATTTATCAAGAGAGCATCCCCGTCATATAACGTAATCTTCATTATACCACCCTTGGACAACGTTAGGCTACGAGCCACATGTTCGCCCATTGTTGCCCTGCCTTGATACCCCAGCTAGACTTTATTAACTGAGCAGACACTGGTTAGAGATAAGCCCCATTATTATAAGTATGCAGCATTATTATTCACTGCACTTTGAGCCGAGGTTGTTGTTGAGTTGCACAACCCGAGTAGGCTGTTGTGTTGTGTCACGAAGCATTTCTTTAGTTGTCGAGCATTACTACCTTTGCGCAGTCTTTATTATTCACCTGCCTATTATTACTATATGTCCTAGCATTTATTGTGACCCGTATTCTGCATTGTAATTGTTCAAGATTCTTTACGAACATCTTCCCAGCATCAGGCTTATTTCAGAAGTTTCCAGTTGATGTTGCAGGACTAGCATTGCACTTTCTTTTATACAGGAGTGCCAGTTATTTGAGTATCTACCGTAACATTAATTAATCACGTTAACTATCTTTTCTTTGTGTAACATAATCGAGTAATCTTTTACCGTTTGAGAATAGGCTGTTTCATTGAGCGTCAGCCTAGTGTGTGTGCACCAGTTACCGAGTCATAGGATACCTCGTTGTCCAGGCACGACTCAGGGCGGTAATGGTGTTTTGTTTTCCAGTGTTTAAGGCAGGGGTTGGATCTAGTGTTACCGTTGTTGCTTTTTGCCATTATCTAGTCCAATGTTGAAGAGCCCTGTGTCTTTGAGAACCTGGATCGTAACACTTGACTATCTGGGATTATCTCGTCGCTGTCGTCATCCGGATAGCGTCCTCATCGATGACCTGTAGCTCCTTCGCAGGGATGAGTTTTCTTGGGTGGTCACCTTTACGAGAGGGATGCTGTTGCTTAGGCATCTTGTAGAGGTATGTGACAAGAAGTGGAGTGACGAGATATTGTTGTTGTAGGGTGTTCGGCTGCTGCAGTGTGTGGTGGGGGCCTTTTACAGGGGTTGAGATGCAGTGTACCCCCGCACGACGCTACCAGTTCGGGGTGCGATGTTGCCAGCATTCGCCATGCTTCCACGTGTTCATTCATACTTTGGCTGCATTTGTGGCAACTCGCTTGACTTTCGCTTACACTTGCTGATATTCTGCACTATTCATTGTGACTCAACTATTCGGTTCTTGGATGAAGCTTTCTTGGACATTCGTTGGAGTCATTCGGTGCAACTCTTAACTATTCTGTTTACACTCGTTATTGGCCATTCAATCAAGAGATACTCTCAAACATTCACGCACCTCTGATTAAAACGATTCCGACTATTCATCAGTCATTCGGTAACATTCATTGAAGTTCGGGCACACTCTTGAATATTCCCCACTCATTCAGCATGGACGTCAACACTTGGCAGAACCACCGAATATTGCAGAATGTTGTCGAATGATCAATAACACGTTAATAATGTTTGTGATAAGTTCCGAATACAACCGATAACTGACGAATACCCTACATTTCCGCGCATTCGGGGCCACATTTTTTAGCTTGGACAAAAATATGGCTCTCTGACCAGAGTGCGGCCGAAAGTTGCAGAACATTTTGGACTTTGCCGAGAGTTCTCACCACATCTCCGCGAGTGTATTGCCGAGTGTAGCCGAATGACTCGACGGTTCGGCTACACTCGGCTTTCGATTCTCGAATGTGTGGAAGCCCCTTAATCCTCCAGCTTAACCCTTTCAAGATCCTATTGCACATTTCTCTTTGGGTTTCTGGCTATTATTAGACTATATTAACCCCTTCTGTACCGGCGACGCATTTTGCCTTTGTTTCTAGCTATGCTTAAGCGATTTCATGCAATTAAAGAAGGATCTGTGGTAGTAAACAAGGTACAGTGAGATAGTTCGAAGCCTCTTATTTGCTGGAGGCCCTTCTTAAGCTGAATATAATCGTCTATATAGAGAGCTAGAACAACATTTTAAGAACGTCTCCGGTACGGAAGGGTTTAAGGGGGGATCTCCACTTGAGGTTTTTTTTCTTGACTCCTTTCTCCCTCATGTTTAGCCCCATTGCTTTTCTACTTTTAAGACGTTCGCCCCATTATTTTGACGATTTTAAGAACTTTCGACCCATTTCTGTCAATTTTAAGACCTTTCGTGTCATTTAGGTGTCGATTTTATCCTGGCGAGCGATAGCGAGCCTGTTATTTAAGAGGAACCGGCTTTCAGCCGGGACATTTTTCTACCGAAAAATGTACAAATTTATCTTGAAAGGGGCTCAAGGGGGTGTAATCTTAAGCTTGATGGATATCTAGGGACCAAACTAAAAACCTCCCCTTAAACAGATTAGGAAGGGTATATGGAAATCAGAGGGTGAATTGGTTTAGTCTTGACCCTAATAATTCCCACAGATCCTTCCTAAACTGCATACAATCGTCTGATGACAGCCAGAATAAAGTGTACAAGTGTGTCATAATCTTCAAAGGGTTAAGTAACCAGTAATAATGGAATGGTATAAAGGTACAAGAGCCCCGAGCCAAACATACTGTAATGTTACTTTCTCCTCCACCTTAAGGGGAGGTTTTTAGTTTGGTCTCTAGATATCCATCAAGCTTAAGATTACACCCCCTTGAGCCCCTTTCAAGATAAATTTGTACATTTTTCGGTAGAAAAATGTCCCGGCTGAAAGCCGGTTCCTCTTAAATTACAGGCTCGCTATCGCTCGCCAGGATAAAATCGACACCTAAATGGCACGATAGGTTTTAAAATTGACAGAAATGGGTCGAGTCAAAATAATGGGGCAAACGTCTTAAAACTAGAAAACCAATGGGGCTAAACATTTGGGAGAAAGGAGTCGAGACAAAAATCCCTCAAGTGGAAATCTCCCCTTAAGAGGCTAGTGTCTGTTATTTTGGTCTATTAATTAATTTATAGATTTATTTTTTAGTTTCCTCGCTAAACGTCCATCAAGCTTAGGAAAACACCCCTTCAAGAATTATATTTGTACATTTTTCGATAGAACAATATCACGGCCGATGGTAGGTTGCTCTATTACGCGCTCGCTATCGCTCGCCAGGAAAATATCGACACCTAAATGGCACGAAAGGTCTTAAAATTGACAACGAAATGGGGCGAAAGGTTTTAAAATCGACAAACTAATGGGCCAAACATCTTAAAATCTGAAAACTAATGGGGCTAAACATGAGGAAGAAGGGGGTCCAGAAAAACGACCCCCCCTCCCCCCCCTCAATAAAAAACTCACCAACGGAGCCGCAGTATCCGCCGGCCTGAGTCAAGTGGTCGACCGTACCTCTCTCTCCACTTATCCTTGTAGAGGCGAATCATTTCACTACCCCTTAAGACCCATTAGTTTTCAGATTTTAAGATGTTTGCCCCATTAGTTTGGCGATTTTAAGACCTTTCGTCCCCTTTCTTTGTCAATATTGAGACTTTTCGTGTCATTTAGGTGTCGATTTTTTTTCCTGGCGAGCGATAGCGAGCCTGTAATTTAAGAGGAACCGACATTTTTCTACCGAAAAATTTACAAACATATCTGGAAGGGGATCCTCGGGTTGTGTGTTTACAGTTGGATGGAGGTCTAGGGCGCAAACTAGAAAAAATAGTTGATGAAGAACTGGACTAAAAAGTGAACTATTCCCCTCCCCCCTCTCTTCAAACTCACCAACAGAGCCGCAGTATCCGCCGGCCTGAGTCAAGTGGTCTACCGTACCTCTCTCTCTCTCTCTCTCTCTCTCTCGTTATACTTTTACAGGCGAATCTTTTCGTTAAGGGGAGGTAAGCCGTTAATTTTTCTGGACCCCCTTCTCCCTAATGCTTAGCCCCACTAGTTTGGAGATTATAAGACGTTCGGCCCATTAGTTTGGCGATTTAACACCTTTCGCCCCATTTCGTTGTCAATTTTAAGACTTTTCGTGCCATTAAGGTGTCAATTTTTTTCCTGGCGAGCGATAGCGAGCCTGTAATTTAGGAGGAACCGGCCTTCGGCCGGGACATTTTTCTACCGAAAAATGTACAAACATAATATCTTGAAGGGGGATCCTGGGGTTGTTTTTTTAAAGTTTGATATGGAGGAAACTAGAAAACTAATACATGAAAAACTATACCAAAGAGTTACGGGCAGGTGTTTAGTTTACGGGCAGGTGTTTAGTTTACGGGCAGGTGTTTAGTTTACGGGCAGGTGTTTAGTTTGTTCCCTACTTTTTCATCAAGCTTAAAATTACACCCCCTAGACCCCCTTTCAAGATAAATTTGTACATTTTTCGGTAGAAAAATGTCCAGGCCGGAGGCCGGTTGCTCTTAAATTACAGGCTCGCTATCGCTCGCCAGGAAAAAATCGACACCTTAACGGCACGAAAGGTCTTAAAATTGACAGAAATGGGGCAAAATGTCTTAAAATATCCAAACTACTAGGGCGAAGGTCTTAAAATCTCAAAAAACAATGGGGCTAAACATGAGGGAGAAAGGGGTCCAGAAAAAAAAATCCCTCAAGTGGATATCTCCCCTTAACCATCCCCCCCTTACTAACCAACACAGCCGCAGTATCCGCCGGCCTGAGTCAAGTGGTCTCCCTTTCTCCACTTATAATTTTAGAGGCTATCCTGAACCGAGTCGAATATATTAATTAACCCCCTTAAACCTGTTATGTACAGTACGGTCGCGCTAATAAGTCATGGCCCAGGTGTCATTACGTTTGGTTCGCTCTGTACTGTATTAAGGAGGGTGACCTGCGTTTTGTTATTTCTCTCCTTTTCTCTCTTTCTCTGGCTTGTATCCATTCGGCCCCATTCAGCCAACTATTTTAAGACGTTTATCCCCATCTAGGTCTCGATTTCTTCCTGGCGAGCGATAGCTAGCCAGCATTATATGAAGAAATCCGGCTTCGCCGGAATTTTTTTTCTATCGAAAAATGTACAAATTTAGCCTGCTGTCAAACAAAAATAAAAAATATGCTGGCTCGCTACCGCTCACCAGTAAAAAATTGACACCTGGATGGGGATAAACGTCTTAAAACAGTAGGCTGAATGGGGCCAAATGGATACAAGGCAGAGAAAGATAGAAAAGGACAGAACAAAAACAGGTCACCTTAATGTCTGTCCGATATTGAATAGGGTGGGTAAGTGTAGGAACATGTTTGTATATTTCACTCGATATGAAGAAATGAAGCTTATATATTGCTGATACCAATTATTGATGAAAACATACTTGGTGCTGAGACATCACTTATTAGCGCGACTGTAGTGTAGGCCAATTTGTGTTTAACCCCTTGAAGCTCTGACGCCTTTTAGCAGTATATTTTGGCTATCATTAGACGATTTTATGCAGCTTAGGAAGGATCTGTGGGTATTAAAAGGGTAAAGACTATCTCAATCAACCCTCTGACTCCCATATACCCTTCCTAATCTGAATAAAATCGTCTAATAATTACCGGAAAACAAAGCAGAAATGCGTATTGGAGCTTGAGAGGGTTAATATATCTATGTTTGCAGGCCGATCTTCCATATAGCCTGAAACTCGCAAGTGGTAGATAGGAGGTCTTTACTGTCATTGAACGTTAGATACGATCGGGGGAGATCTCCACTTGAGGGATTTTTTTCTTGACCCCTTTCTCCCTCATGTTTAGCCCCATTGCTTTTGATATTATAAAACGTTTGTCCCATTAGTTTAGCGATTTTAAGAACTTTCACCCCATATTAAGACCTTTCGTGCCATTCAGGTGTCAATTTTATCCTGGCGAGCGATAGCGAGCCTGTAATTTAAGAGGAACCGGCCTTTGGCCGGGACATTTTTCTACCGAAAAATGTACAAATTTATCTTGAAAGGGACTCAAGGGGGTGTAATTTTAAGCTTGATGGAGGTCTAGCGAACAAACTAAATACCTCCCCTTAAGGGGGGGAGGCCGTTGGTTTTTCGAGTCCTCCTCCCCCTCATGTTTAGCCCTATTATGAAATTTCAAGACATTCGCCCCATTAGTTTTGCGATTTTCAGACCTTTTGCCCCATTTCTTTGCCAATATTAAGACCTTTTGTGCCATTTTGATGTCGATTTTTTCCTGGCGAGCGATAGCGAGCCTGTATTTGAAGAGGAATTGGCCTTCGGCCAGGACATTTTTCTACCGAAAAATTTACAAATTTATATCGAAGGGGGCGGGGGGGGGGGGGATCTTACGGGTGTTTTTAAAAGTTTGATAGAGGTTTAGAGAGCAAACTAAACCCCCTTCTTAAACCATTGAGCCGAACCAGTAAATTATGCTGCACAATACCGTCTGAGCTCCCTTAAGTTATCAAATAATATGGAAGGCATATTGAGTATGATTGTTACATTGGATAGATGTACCAGTTTTTAGATTCATTTTTAGCTCAAGTCGCTATTGTGGAATGGTAACGCTGGTATTACAGGTAATGCTGTAGCCAACACCTTAGCCAACTGTCCGAACACTTAAGGGGAGACGGTCGTGTTTCTGGACCCCCTTCTCCCTAATGTTTAGCCCCACTAGTTTTGAGATTTTAAGACGTTGGTTCCATTAGTTTGGAGATTTTATGACCTTTTACCCCATTTCTTTGTCAATATTAGGACCCTTCGTGCCATTTAGGCGTCGATTTTTTCCTGGCGAGCGATAGCGAGCCTGTAATTTTAGGAGGAATCGGCCTTTGGCCGGGAAATTTTTCTACCGAAAAATTTACAAATTTATCTTGAAGGGGGATCTAGGGGGTGTTTTTTCTAAGCTTGATGGAAGTCTAGTGAGGAAACTAAGAATTTATGAATGAATGAAATTATAGGCCAAAAAAGCAGTCGGTGTCCCCTTAATATCTTAACAATCAGCGGATGGGGGTAAGCGTCTTAAAACAGTAGGCTGAATGGGGCCGAATGGATACAAGCCAAAGAGAGAGGGAGAGAAAGAGAGAAACAAAAAGCGAGGTGGGCTCCCTTAACAATCACGGGATTCGAGCTGATCTTGAGGCTTCTAGTAGTTTATTTCTTCCGTCAGACCACAAACGTTATTTTTAAGGGGAGATTTCCACTTGAGGGACTTTTTTCTTGACCTCTTTCTCCCTTATGTCTAGCCCCATTGCTTTTGAGATTTTAAGACGTTTGCCCCATTAGTTTGGTGATTTTAAGAATTTTCGCCCCATTCTGTCAATTTTAAGACCTTTCGTGCCATTTAGGTGTCGATTTTATCCTGGCGAGCGATAGCGAGCCTGTAATTTAAGAGTAACCGGCCTTCGGCCGGGACATTTTTCTACCGAAAAATTTACAAATTTATCTTGAAAGGGGGTCAAGGGGGTGACATTTTAAGATTGCTGGAGGAGTAGGAAACAAACTGAAAACCTTCCCTTAATCTACTTGTTACAACTCACTTGGTAACGTGTATGAATAATAACAAAACTGAGTTTGTGCAATTGTTCATGAAATTTAGCATACACATGGAGTAGTACTTGTAACTGAAGGTAAAGAATCATATCTATTCGTGATGTACAGTCGCGCTAATAAGTGATGTCTCGGCACCAACTATGTTTTGATCAATAATTAGTATCAGCAATATCTAAACTTCATTTCTTCATATACGAGTGAACTATACAAACATGTTCCTACACTTACCCACCCTATTCAACATCTGACAGACATTAATACAGCACAGAGCAAGCCAAACGTAATGACAGCTGGGACTTGACTTATTAGCGCGACCGTACACTCTGAAGTAAATGTCTCTGGCCAGGGTGGGAGGATGGGTGGGTGGTGGGATACCTACTGCTCAAGATGTTATTGAAATATGATATGAAAAATATTATAATTTTGAATCATGACTAAATTATCAATTTCTGGTAATTAAGGGAGCTTAGACGGTATTGTGCAGCATAATTTACTGGTTCGGCTCAATGGTTTAAGGAGGGGGTTTAGTTTGCTCTCTAAACCTCTTTAAAACTTTAAAAAACACCCACAAGACCCCCTTCGATATAAATGTGTATATTTTTCGGTAGAAAAAAAAATGTTCGGCCGAAGGCTGATTCCTCTTCATATACAGGCTCGCTATCGGTCGCCAGGAAAAAATCGACACCTAAATGGCACGAAAGGTCTTAATATTGGCAAAGAAATGGGGCAAAAGGTCTGAAAATCGCCAAACTAATGAGGCGAATGTCATGAAACCTCATAACTAATAGGGCAAAGCATGAGAGAGAGGAGGAGGACTCGAAAAACCAACTTCCTCCCCTTAACTCGATGTAGGTAGTGTTTGTGGCGTATCACCCTCCTCTCCAGGAACAAAGGGATCTGTACATTCTCGGTAAATATTTGTCTTGGTTGAGTACAGTCACTTTTGAAAGTTTATGGACCTCTTATGTTTTTCTTTATACAATTATAGCCACCTGGGTTAAGGGGAGGTATTTAGTTTGTTCCCTAGACCTCCATTAAGCTTAAAATTACACCCCCTTGAGTCCCTTTCAAGATAAATTTGTACATTTTTCGGTAGAAAAATGTCCCGGCCGAAGGCCGGTTCCTCTTAAATTACAGGCTCGCTATCGCTCGCCAGGATAAAATCGACACCTGAATTGCACGAAAGGTCTTAATATGGGGTGAAAGTTCTTAAAATCGCTAAACTAATGGGGCAAATGTTTTATAATATCAAAAGCAATGGGGCTAAACATGAGGGAGAAAGGGGTCAAGAAAAAAATCCCTCAAGTGGAGATCTCCCCTTATTTTTTGGATGGAACAGCTTATCAGTAAATAATATATATTGTTTTGTAGTTGATGCCTACAAATGATTATGTTACCTCCACCAACCGACTTTACTTCTAAACTCAATTAATGAAATCAACAAATACACGTGGCACTCCAGGGATTCGAACCTAGGATGCCCACACCGAAATTCAGTGCATTTATCCATTGCGCTACAAAGACAGTTATGGATAGACAAATATTAATGCATTCGTTTTCAGACACTACTTTCATAATTAGAAACAGGTGAGGTACCCGAATTTCCAGGAGTAACTGTACACTAAAGAGCAAGTGTTCCCTCAGCGCGGCCCCCTTTAACCCCCCCTCCCCCCCCCCCCTTCCCCCCTTCTTGGTTCCCACATGAATCACAGCACAGGGACGGGTTGGGGGCGCCGATTTACACACCGCCCCCGTGATTTACGCGGCTCTTTGGCTGTTCGGGATACACTTAAGGGAGGGTGACCTGTTTAAGGGAGGGTGACCTGTCTGTTTAAGGGAGGGTGACCTGTTTAAGGGAGGTGACCTGTTTAAGGGGGGTGACCTGTTTAAGGGGGGTGACCTGTTTAAGGGGGGTGACCTGTTTAAGGGGGGTGACCTGTTTAAGGGAGGTGACCTGTTAAGGGGGGTCACCTGTTTAAGGGGGGTGACCTGTTTAAGGGAGGTGACCTGTTTAAGGGGGGTGACCTGTTTAAGGGAGGTGACCTGTTAAGGGGGGTCACCTGTTTAAGGGGGGTGACCTGTTTAAGGGAGGTGACCTGTTAAGGGGGTCACCTGTTTAAGGGGGGTGACCTGTTTAAGGGAGGTGACCTGTTTAAGGGGGGTGACCTGTTTAAGGGAGGTGACCTGTTTAAGGGGGGTGACCTGTTTTTGTTCTGTCCTTTTCAATCTTTCTCTGGCTTGAATCCATTTGGCCCCATTCAGCCTACTGTTTTAAGACGTTTATCCCCATCCAGGTGTCAATTTTTTACTGGTGAGCGGTAGCGAGCCAGCATATTTTTTATTTTTTATTGACAGCAGGCTAAATTTGTACATTTTTCGATAGAAAAAGGTCTCCGGCGAAGCCGAAATTCTTCATATATTGCTGGCTCGCTATCGCTCGCCAGGAAGAAATCGACTCCTAGATAGGGATAAACATCTTAAAATAGTTGGCTGAATGGGGCCGAATGGATACAAGCCAGAGAAAGAGAGAAAAGGACAGAAATAACAAAAAGCAGGTCACCCCCCCTTAAACAATATTATTACCACTGCTTATTTTTGTTTTCATGTTTTTTTTGGCATCTATATTTATTTTATTATTATTATTTTTTTTTTTGGCGAGGTGGGTTCGCGCGTTAGATTTGGTGCTACAGATATAGGTTGATTGTCTATCCTTTTTGCATAATACATTTTCTATCCTTTTTGCATTATACATTTTCTATACTCTTTGTATTATACATTTTCTATCCTTTTTGCATTATACATTTTACTGCTTGGGTTTTAGTTCCAATTCGTGGTGTTTGTAGAGATCCGGAAATACAATGGGTCAATCATCAATAGTTATTCCTGAATGAATGGAATCTTGTAATTAAGGGGGGGACGGTCTTATTTATTTGCTGATTTATATATATCTCTTTATAATTATTTTAGTTTCCTAACTAGACCTCCATCAAACTTAAAAAAAGAGAGAAAAAAAAAAAAAAAAAAAAAAAAAAAAAAAAAACAATTTGAGCGTGTACTTGTTGTCTGTGGTTGTACTGTGGTGTGGACAGGAAGTGTGTTATTGAGTGTTCACCATTTGGCCAGTTAACATAATATCTGGTTTGGACGTGATGGTGAGATTCCTAGACTATGAGACCCAGTGATGACGTGGCTCAAAATATAAGTTAAGGGGAGAATTATCTTATTATTATTGCGTTTCCTTCCTCCCAAGACTTCCATTAAGGGAAGGTTTTTAGTGCGTTTCCTAGACTTCCATCAAGCTTGAAATTACACCCCCTTTCAAGATAAATGTGTACATTTTTCGGTAGAAAAATGTCCCGGCCGAAGGCCGGTTCCTCTTAAATTACAGGCTCGCTATCGCTCGCCAGGAAAAAAATCGACACCTAAATGGTACGAAAGATCTTAAAAGTAACATAAATGGGGCGAAAGTTCTTAAAATCGTCAAACTAATGGGGTGAAGATCTTAAAATCTCAAAATCAATGGGGCTAAACATGAGAGAGAAAGGGATCCAGAAAAAAATCCCTCAAGTGGAAATCTCCCCTTAAGCTTTAACCTCTCCCTCCATGGCAATAATCTCTAATTTCCAAACTACCCTCCTTCTGTTTCTATCCCTCTATCTGTGCCTTTGTCTCTAATTTCCATTCGGACTGTTCCATAGCTGCAGTTGTGGATGGCCATCGCTCAATTCCTTAACCTATCCTCAGGGTTCTGTTCGGTCTCCAGTTATCTTTCTAATATTCATTAATGATCTCCTCAACTATACCTCTAGTCGTATCCACCCATATGATGATGACTCTAGCTTACACTATTCAACTAGTTTTTAACAACAACCCAGCATGCAATCACTCCAAAAGTCACTTGACAAGGCCATAGAATGCCTAACTTCTGATCTATCAATTATGTTTGATTGGGGCAGAGAAAATCCTGTTACTTTCAACGCCTCCAAGACCTAATGTGTCCCTCTATCTCCCCGTCGCAATCTTGCACATGACTATCAATTACTCTTCAACAATACACAAATCAACCCTTCATCTTCTCTCAATATTCTTGGGGTATCATTTTCATCCAACCTTTGATGGAAAGATCATATTACCACTCTTGCTAAAGCGGCTTCCCAGAAATTAAGCATGGTCAACCATCCCCGTGGGTTATTCACCCTCACACAGCTTCTTGCTCTGTATAGTGCGCCCCTGTATCGATAATTGTTCACTTCCTCTTACTAGTTCCCTACAATCTTTTTCTACACGCTGTAATGTTGCATCTCTTTCACTCTTCTATCGCTATTACAACAACCAGTGTTCTTCAGAGCTCTCTTAGTGCATACCTCCTCCCCCTTGCAGCGAGTGTAAGGCACCTGCAATTCAACACAGTCCCACTCCTCTATTCTGTTCAACTCTTCAATCCAAGAATTGGCAAATTTTCTCACTTTTTTTTCTACTCAACTACTGAAATCTGGAACTCTCTCCGTTAATCAATCTTTCGTTAATCCTATGACTTAAACTGCTTTAAGGGGAGATTTCCACTTGAGGGACTTTTTTCTTGACCCCTTTCTCCCTCATGTCTAGCCCCATTGCTTTTGAGATTTTAAAATGTTTGCCCCATTAGTTTGGTGATTTTTAAGAATTTCCGCCCCATTCTGTCAATTTTAAGACCTTTCGTGCCATTTAGGTGTCGATTTTATCCTGGCGAGCGATAGCGAGCCTGTAATTTAAGAGTAATCGGCCTTCGGCCGGGACATTTTTCTACCGAAAAATGTACAAATTTATCTTGACAGGGGGTTCAAGGGGGTGAAATTTTAAGATTGCTGGAGGAGTAGGAAACACTAAAAACCTGCCGTTAAGCTTCGTGTGCCCAGGCATACTGACCACAACGTCTCTTGACTTTGGCTCTCCTTCTCTCTGTTGGCTTTGGGGGAGACACTCGTTAAGGGGGGATTTCCACCTGGAGGATTTTTTCTGGACCTCTTTCTCCCTCATGTTTAGCCCCATTGCTTTTGAGATTTTAAGACGTTCGCCCCATTGGTTTGGCGATTTTAAGAACCCTCGCCCCATTTCTGTCAGTTTTAAGACCATTCGTGCCATTTAGGTGTCGATTTTTTCCTGGCGAGCGATAGCGAGCCTGTAATTTAAGGGGAATCGACCTTCGGCCGGGACATTTTTCTACCGAAAAATATACACATTTATCTTGAAAGGGAGTCTAGGGGGAGTAATTTTAAGTTTGATGGAAGTCTAGGGAATCAACTAAAAACCTCCCCTTAAACAAAAGTGAAGTCCACCAGTGTATATAAGTGAACTATATATATAAGTGAAGTCCACCAGTATATATATAAGTGAAGTCCACCAGTATATATAAGTGAAGTCCACCAGTATATATAAGTGAAGTCCACCAGTATATATAAGTGAAGTCCACCAGTATTATATAAGTGAAGTCCACCAGTATATATAAGTGAAGTCCACCAGTATATATAAGTGAAGTCCACCAGTATATATAAGTGAAGTCCACCAGTATATATAAGTGAAGTCCACCAGTATATATAAGTGAAGTCCACCAGTATATATAAGTGAAGTCCACCAGTATATATAAGTGAAGCCACCAGTATATATAAGTGAAGTCCACCAGTATATATAAGTGAAGTCCACCAGTATATATAAGTGAAGTCCACCAGTATATATAAGTGAAGTCCACCAGTATATATAAGTGAAGTCCACCAGTATATATAAGTGAAGTCCACCAGTATATATAAGTGAAGTCCACCAATATATATAAGTGAAGTCCACCAGTATATATAAGTGAAGTCCACCAGTATATATAAGTGAAGTCCACCAGTATATATAAGTGAAGTCCACCAGTATATATAAGTGAAGTCCACCAGTATATATAAGTGAAGTCCACCAGTATATATAAGTGAAGTCCACCAGTATATATAAGTGAAGTCCACCAGTATATATAAGTGAAGTCCACCAGTATATATAAGTGAAGTCCACCAGTATATATAAGTGAAGTCCACCAGTATATATAGGTGAAGTCCACCAGTATATATAAGTGAAGTACCACCAGTATATATAAGTGAAATCCACCAGTATATATACGTGAAGTCCACCAGTATATATAAGTGAAGTCCACCAGTATATATAAGTGAAGTCCACCAGTATATATAAGTGAAGTCCACCAGTATATATAAGTGAAGTCCACCAGTATATATAAGTGAAGTCCACCAGTATATATAAGTGGAGTCCACCAGTATATATAAGTGAAG
>JBAKBP010036147.1:0-18722 GCA_037953745.1 Lithodes maja
AGTTAGATTGTTTCTGGTATGTATATATATATAAACTACTTTACCCAACTACTTCATAGTATGGAACCTGGTTAAAGGATCCTAGCCAAAGGTCGCCAGTTGTGTTACAACCCCCTTCGTATTCAGACCTAATTAGTTATCGGGTCTGAGGGTCAAGGTGGTCATAAGGGCACGGGTGCACAACAGAACAAAAAAAAAACATATGAACGCTAGACTGTAGAAGATGAGCCTATCACAGGTCTCCAAGTCGGATCCAAAATCAGGTCGCTTAAGAGGTCGCCATTTCTGTCTTATACTTCAAAGCAGAATTGGAACCTGGCAAGAGGTCGCTAAATGCCGTGGCATTAACTTTAAACAAAACCAGAAATTATCTAACTACAGGTTATGGAACAACACTCGTCTCTTGCACATGTTAGTATATAATCGTATTTATTCTTGCAGAAGATGCACTATAAATCATGTAGATGTCAATTAATATTCAAGGTCTAATTTGATTATGATATCAGCACAATAGCTATGTAAGACTAATGACGTTTCAATGATTGCTTAGAGGAATATGATAGAAAACTGCTTTACATTAACCACTATAGTTCTTGATCAAGATTAGATTGGGGTAACTGTCCTGCACCACAATATCTCAATAAACTGAAAGTACAACTTGACTTCCTACAACATCTTAGCTAACAGTAAATAATAATTCCACACATTCTTCTAGGTCATAAAAATTACACTCGCTCAACGATGCACTAGTATTGACCTCAGATATCAGCCAATATATATAAATCGTGATTCTACAGTACTCTAAAACTTCAATAGATAAAACAAAATATTCAAGACCACTGCAGCGTTAGCAATTATAATTCAAAGTAGCCAGATGCAAACATCTGTTGCTCATACTTTAATAATATGCACCAAGAAATGTCTACATCTCACTATCCCTTGACCGTGTCATTTATATTCACCAATGCATACACAACTGAACATATAATATAAGATCACCAAATCTTGTTACAAAGCACACAATATGAGACTGGAACACGGAATTCACCAAGCTGCGTTGTCACTGTGCTATTAAATAAAAATAAAAATACAATCTGTACTGCTTACGTTAAATTATCAAGCACTAATATTTAGATAAATATCATCGATGTGTATTCTTCAAAGATAGAGTATCATAAGGCACTATAATAACTCTACCAGTATTAACAAACTGCCAAGAGGATCCAACAGATGATATAATATTATATCCTCACGGCACCTCACACACACAAGTACGTTCCTCCCGAGCTCCGCTAACTGACTGCTCTCGAAGCGGTCCGCCACAACCTTTATAGCCTCTTGATGACGTCACGGAGCTAACATTCAAACACGGCGCAATATTCGAATTCGAATGTCAAATTGGCAAAGTTAGTTTACTAATAATGGTACATACTCTAAATTAACTTACTTAAAGATAATGAAGACTATGTCACTACACAGCTTGATAGATTTCGCTTCGACCCATGAATAGCCCAACCTGTTAGGCGATCGAACTAATACATATATTAACAATAAACAATGAGACACCAAGGGCGCACCAGCCATTCTGCATATCTTTGTCTGGTTTACTCTTGATATCACTCAACAAACAAACCAGTATACATCCTATCACATACACGGGGTATAGGCACATGCTTGAAGTCCAAAAAACGAGACGAACCATAGCTTATTAAGATAGACAAGCGAGTTTTAGTTACTTTGGTAAAATTCAAATAATTGGCGGTCCGACACTCATACACTATTCCCGCCAAAACCCTGGTGAGCGAAACTGGCACTATAGGCCAGTGAATTATCCCTATGGGGCTAGTTAATTTTATTTAGAGGACACGCCACTTATAATATAAATTGAAATGGAACTCACAGTGACCGCTGAGTCTTATAGACCAAATTAAACCATGAGTACAAGTTATTCTTAAACTTAAAGCCTGTTAAAATTAACAAAATATAAGGAGCGACAAAGGTGTAATTTATATCATATACTGTATAGAAACTACACCTAAAAACTTACTTATACTACCTCAAAATGTAGCCCCAAAAACATAGAACAAGCAGCACTAAGAATAAAATCTTGAAGTAATCTGGGAAGGTTAATATATCCCAACATGTAATACAACTCATATCCCTGAATAAGGCAACGACCAACACCTCAGCAGGTGAAGACCACAACCCAGGTAATCAGCTCTCAAACGAACACACAGTAGCTCGTAACAATATATATATATATATATATATATATATATATATATATATATATATATATATATATATATATATATATATATATATATATATGTATATACTGTATACTGTATATATATGTTTATTTATTTATTTATTAATATATACTGTGTATATGTCCCGTAGGTTGCCTGTGAAATGGCACAAGCAACCTTGAAATAATTATTACTAAATTTGTCTGAATACCGTTTGGATATTGAACGAAATGAACTGAGAGAGAGAGTTACATAGAGACATGGACTGCAGATATCTTGCGGTCCTTGCTAGACAGTCCGGACTTACTGTAATTATAAAATGGCATTTGTTACAAAGAGGGAGGCAACAGACAGAGAGAGAGAGAGAGAGAGAGAGTGTGCGTGTGTTTTGAAATGAGCTCCAGTCATTCATTTAAGAACAGAAGATCAATGGAGAGAAAATTAAAGGGGACATGAAACGAATTAAAGTGATTTATTGTGAGTCCGTATTTCCCAACTATGATATATACCATAATGATGCGCGCGCGTGTGTGTGTGTGTGTGTGTGTGTGTATGTGTGTGATTGTGTGAGTTTGTGTGGGGGGGGGGGTTACTCAGTTACTCAGTTACTTGTTCGTCAAGGGGAATCCACGCAATGCAATGCGAGCTAAGCTCATTATTATCGCGCCTCCTTAACTGGGAATGTATTGCGTGAAATGCATGTTAAGTGTGTTATGTACTGTTGGAATGGCTGTGGATGTGTGTGTAGTCTGTATTTAGCCAATTGGCGACATCGGAAACGAAGGCTTAGGGTGGATCTGTATGGTACCATTCTCACTATAGACGGTACCGTCTCGCCCGAAGGCTTAGGTAGCCATCAGCTTAGGTGAACCATATGATACCCATCTCGCCTTGTACCATTTTTGCCAACCCCAGATGGGATTTCACAACGTCGTCCACTTATTCCAGGTACCTATTTACAGCTAGGTGAACTGAGGCTAACACATGAAAGGAGACAAGCCCAATTTGTCTCCGCCCGGCCGGGGATTGAACCCCCGACCCCTCGTGTGTGAGACGAGAGCTCTACCTACTAGGCTACGGGCTGTGGTATATGTGTGTGTCT
Source organism: Lithodes maja (assembly GCA_037953745.1). Classification (NCBI taxonomy): domain Eukaryota; kingdom Metazoa; phylum Arthropoda; class Malacostraca; order Decapoda; family Lithodidae; genus Lithodes; species Lithodes maja. Next base: position 3,355 of record JBAKBP010036147.1, read on the forward strand.
GTTTTTGTGTGTGTTTGTGTGTGTGTGTGTGTGTAATATAAATTACCTATAATATTTATGTTTATATAATATATAGGTGTTCTAATACTATGAGTATATACAGTAGTAACGTGTATATTTGCAACGTAGGTAAATTAATCAATACCAGACCATGGATATAAATTACTGTTCAAGGGCCAATACCAGACCATGGATATAAATTACTGTTCAAGGGCCAATACCAGACCATGGATATAAATTACTGTTCAAGGGCCAATACCAGACTATGGATATAAATTACTGTTCAAGGGCCAATACCAGACCATGGATATAAATTACTGTTCAAGGGCCAATACCAGACCATGGATATAAATTACTGTTCAAGGGCCAATACCAGACCATGGATATAAATTACTGTTCAAGGGCCAATACCAGACTATGGATATAAATTACTGTTCAAGGGCCAATACCAGACCATGGATATAAATTACTGTTCAAGGGCCAATACCAGACCATGGATATAAATTACTGTTCAAGGGCCAATAGAAACTCATTCATACACACCCGGCCTATATTCAGAGCAATATTGGGTTTCTGTATCAGAATTCAGTTAATGGCACTTGGACTCACTTCATTGACTGCTTCCCCTCTACTCTCCTGCAGAAAGTGGCCTGTATTGCTGATAGTATACTCGGATACCGTATACAGACTAATAACACACATAACAAAGCTACTCCAACAGCTTCCTCTCTCTCCAACACCCCTTCTCCCCTCTAATAATACACATAAAAAAGCCATTCCAACAGCTTCCTCTCTCCAACACCCCTTCTCCCCTCTAATAACACACATACCAAAGCCATTCCAACAGCTTCCTCTCTCTCCAACACCCTTTCTCCCCTCTAATAACCCAAATAACAAAGCTATTCCAACAGCTTCCTCTCTCTCCAACACCCTTTCTCCCCTCTAATAACCCAAATAACAAAGCTATTCCAACAGCTTCCTCTCTCTCCAACACCCTTTCTCCCCTCTAATAACCCAAATAACAAAGCTATTCCAACAGCTTCCTCTCTCTCCAACACCCTTTCTCCCCTCTAATAACCCAAATAACAAAGCTATTCCAACAGCTTCCTCTCTCTCCAACACCCTTTCTCCCCTCTAATAACCCAAATAACAAAGCTATTCCAACAGCTTCCTCTCTCTCCAACATCCCTTCTCCCCTCTCATAACCCAAATAACAAAGCCATTCCAACAGCTTCCTCTCTCCAACACCCCTTCTCCCCTCTAATAACACACATACCAAAGCCATTCCAACAGCTTCCTCTCTCTCCAACACCCTTTCTCCCCTCTAATAACCCAAATAACAAAGCTATTCCAACAGCTTCCTCTCTCTCCAACATCCCTTCTCCCCTCTAATAACCCAAATAACAAAGCCACTCCAACAGCTTCCTCTCTCTCCAACACCCTTTCTCCCCTCTAATAACACAAATAACAAAGCTATTCCAACAGCTTCCTCTCTCCAACATCCCTTCTCCCCTCTAATAACACAAATAACAAAGCTATTCCAACAGCTTCCTCTCTCTCCAACACCCCTTCTCCCCTCTCTAATACTCTTCAGAAAATAGGAAAGGTAACGAATTTATGAATATAATTGTCTAAACATCAACTACAAAACACTATATACTATTTATTGAAAAGCAAGTTCTATCCAAAAATATAGCCAGATAGTTATAATTGCATAACGAAAAGCATAGGACGTCCACGAATTCTTACGAGTGTGCTAGAGACTATGGCATCCGAGGGTATTCCCTGGTGGTATGGGACACAACTGACCAGAGCTGTTAACCCTTTGAAGCTTGTGACGTGTATTGACAGTTTATTCTGGCTATCATTAGACGTGTTGATGCAGTTTAAGGGGGGATGGTTCACTTTTTGGGCGATTTTTGCATGTAGTCATTATTTTTCTAGTTTCCTCCCTAGATCTCCATCAAATTTAAAAAAACATCCATTAGATCCCCCTTCTATATTAATTTGTACATTTTTCGGTAGAAAAATATCCCGGCTGAAGGCCGGTTCTTCCAACATTACAGGCTCAATATCGTTCCCCAGGGAAAAAATTGACACCTAAATAGCACGAAAGGTCTAAATATTGACGAAGAAATGGGGCGAAAGGTCTTAACATCGACTAACTAATGGGGCAAACATCTTAACATCTGAAAACTAATGGGGCTAAACATGAGGGAGAAAGTGGTCCAGAAAAACGGCCCATGTCCCCTGAAGAAGGATCTGTGGTAATTAAAAGGGTCAAGACTATCTCAACTAATTCTCTGATTTCCACATACCCTTTCTAATCTGACTAAAATCGTCTCATAACAGCCGGAAAACAGAAAGTAAATGTGTATTGGATCTCTAAAGAGTTAACCCATTCAGTACCGGATCCTTCCTTTTAACTTTATTCTTGCTACTATTTGACAATTTTATTCCGTTTAAAAGGGGCGTCCAGCATTTAACCCTCTCAGGTCTCAATAAGTTTTTAAAGTTTCCATGGACAGGCCACACACTGTCCGGGCAGCTGAGGTTTTCTCTTTGTTCCCGTTCATCCAGCTCACCCAGCTATGAAGAGTTGCCAGATACCCCCACATGTTATACAGTAGACTAGTATACCAGATATATCGCATCCTAAATGGACGTGATCTCGTTTTTAATGTGGTTTTACCGAATTTCGTTAAAGCTTAAGGACACGTTCGCGTCCACACGTGCGCGAGGGCAAAAGTGCCTTAGGACGTGATCGCGTCCTCACGTGCGCGAGAGGGTTAACAGTCTGCGAACTATCTCCCTTAACCCTTTTTACTACCACAGATCATTCTTAATTTGCAGAACATTGTCTTAATATAGCTAAAAAAAGAAGAAAACAAAAAGTGGTTAAAAGAGGATCATGGAAGGTGTGCTGGGAGTTTTGGTGTTGGTGGTGGTAGCGTCAAAGCACACCATCACCATCGCCGCCGACGCTGGGTCAGATCATATGGTGGAACGCCTTCAGGATGGCTTCGGGTACTCCTACATGATCCACGGCTACGCCCTCGCCCACACCGCAGAATACCACCTTCAGCCCACCAACAGCAGTTGTAAGTACATGGGGGCATCTGTTACAATGGCCCATAATATATTTCACTATAGGTAGACCCAACGAACTTGACAATAATATTGATCCCTGACCTCTCTGTAACTTAAAAGGGCCTAGAGCAAACTGGCTGTAAATATCCACATATATTTCCTGGTGGACTCTTCCCAAATGATAGAAAGGTTAGCCCAATTGCTTTCATTAATTTCGTGTTATAAGAAGTTAAGGGGTCTAAATTATTGTCAAGTTCGGTGGCGCTACCTATAGTTGCTTAACCTAACAAGTGCGCATGGGGGTAATTGAAAACGTCCCCCTGTGCTGACATATTTGAGGTGTTTCCGTCACTAAAATATTCATTGTACCATTAATAGCATTAATAATTATCCATATGCGCCTATTATGGGTTGATTATAAAGGTATTAACCTGAAACAACAATAAAACGAGTGAAAACAGCGTTTGGATGGTCAAAATCGGAGATATAGCCCGCGAGTTGTATAATGTATGGGTGAGGCAAACTGCTTTCCCGCCAATTTCCCCCAAGGCCACTGAGACACAGTCGATCGATACTCTCTCTCTCTCTCTTGCACTCGCTTGCCATCAGTGATGACAACACCCTGCTTGCAACTCGCTAATGTTAGCACGAAAATATACCTCAGAATAAGGGAATAATAGGGAAAATAGGTGATAACTGAAGGAGAGGAGGAAAGTGGCGAAGGAGGACTGAGATTTTGCATGGCCCAGGGGCCAAAAAAAAATAAAAAAATAAAAAAATAAAAATATATATTTTTTTTTTTTTTCGATGTCAAAAGTTGATTTTTTATTTTACTTACTCTCAAGAGTCTTCCCGCAGTCCGCCGGGGGAACTCTTAAGAGTCTCCCTGCAGCTCCCGGGTTAACCCTTCCTCCCCGGGTGTCATTTTAATATGACACCACGGCAGATGGGCCGGTACCCGGGTGTCATTTTAATATACAGTAAGCTTGAAAGCCTATTCAGCTTGGTCTGAACGCCGTGCGTCCGACGCATGTAAACAAAGCCGATCGTTGCGTCACCGCACCTCCGAAAACAAGAAGGAGAAGACTCGTTTGTTATTGTATGTCTGTATGTCGTTGTTTCAGTAGTGAAAAGATCGTCGTATTGCTAACATTGCCTGAAAATGCTCTCCACTAAAATCGTCATCACAACTGAACCAGTTGACTTAGAGAGCTCTACTCAACGCCAGTCTACAGATTGGAAACTGCACTACATTTATAGATGCGTGGGAAATTTCTAGCAGTTAAAATTAACCAAAATACGGTAGCCTAGGCCTAGACGTTTTTCGGCCAGATCGCCCGGGTATGCCGCACTGTCATTAGGAGAGCTAGCCCGGGCCAGGAGGGTTAAGCTGTGGGTGCCATCCATCAAATACAACTGATTCCAATTATTTAACGCGAATGTGAAATGAGCGGGAATAGGAATGTATGCAACTGGAAATGATTTTTTTTAACTCAAGGTGCATGGCATGTACACTCGGTCCAAAAAGTATCTGCACCCCTACCCTGATCATCTGGTGTGTACAGCTTGATAGGTTTAGGGGTGCAGATACTTGTTGGACCCAGTGTACACTAGACCAAAAAAAAATCCTTACACTAACGCTTTAAACATTCTGGAAGTGGGTCGAAATCTTATGATAATGCCTCACAGACGTATGTTTCACCCGATTCATTCCGTTCACACTAGACTATTTACTACTCACCAGTGTAAAGATTATTTTTTGGTCGAGTGTACGGTCGCGCTAATAAGTCATGTCCCAGCTGTCCTTACGTTTGGCTCTCTCTGGGCTGTAATAATGTCTGTCAAATGTTGAATAGGGTGGGTAAGTGTAGGAACTGTACCTGTACCTGTAGTGTACCTGCTGAACTGAAGGAAGCTATTGTAACCCCTCTATTCAAGAAAGGAAATAAACTAGAAGTTGGCAACTACAGACCAGTTAGCATATTATGTATTGTATCTAAAATCCTTGAAAGAGCGGTATACACCCAAATTGAACACTACCTCAAACAAAATGATCTATTCTATAAGTTTCAATCAGGTTTCAGATGCATGTACTCGACAGACTCCTGTCTCATCCACTTAACGGATCACATTCGTAAAGAAATGTCTAAAGGTAACTACACCGGTATGGTTCTTCTTGATCTACAAAAAGCGTTTGACACAGTAGACCATGATATCCTATGTAATAAACTACAAGCAATGGGCATAGGGTCTGTGAACTGGTTTAAATCTTATCTTAGTGGTAGAACCCAAAGAGTCAAAATTGATGATAATATATCTGATCCTATGCCAATTAACTGTGGGGTCCTGCAGGGAAGCATCCTTGGTCCCTTACTCTTTCTCTGTTATGTGAATGACATGGAACTGAGCGTCTCATGTAAATTATTACTGTATGCAGACGACAGCGTGCTTCTGGTTTCAGGAAAAGACCCAATAAGTATTGCCGCTTCACTTTCCAAAGAACTAGCATCATGTAGTGAATGGCTAGTGGACAATAGACTATCTCTTCACCTGGGCAAGACGGAAGCCATCTTATGTGGAACAAAACGCAAACTGAAAGACATTGTGGGCTTCTCGGTCAACTGTAATGATATTCCTATAACAACAGTGTCACAAGTTAAATATCTCGGACTGAAACTGGACGTGAGTTTGTCAGGTGAAACAATTTTGGAATCTATCCTGAGTAAGTGTAGAGCACGTATAAAATACCTGTATAGACAGGTGAGATACTTGCCTGTGGCGACCAAAAAGACCCTCTGCCAAGCGCTTGTTCAATGTCATTTTGACTATTCTGTGTCATCCTGGTACTCTGCATCATCTAAATCAGCACAGCACAAACTTCAGGTCACTCAAAATAAAATGGTTAGGTTCATGCTGAACCTAGGACCCAGATCACATGTTGGCCAGGAACAACTTCAGTCACGAGGTATGCTCAATGTCTCTGACAGGGCCAAACAAATCAGGCTCACTAATGCCTTCAAAATTTTCTATGACAGAGCTCCAGAGTATCTAAAGAATTATTTTGTTAAAACAAATGAGAGGAGTGGACATAATACAAGAAATAGGATGTTTAATTTTACGGTCCCGAGAATCCAAGGACAGGGTAAGCAAACATTCTTCTTCACTGCCATCAAAGACTGGAACGACCTACCCCAGTCAGTCCGTGAAAAGAGAACACTGTATTCCTTCAGACGTAGCCTGAAGGAACACCTGAACCGGACAGCTGCGAGAAGGGAGCACCAAGCTTATGTCTACTACTAAATACGACATAAGAGATAGACAAACCAAACTGAAATGATTACGGATTACGGATTACTGATATTTACTATAGGATGTAAGGTATCTTAAAATAACCCCCTAGAAATACTTTCTCTAAAGTATCTATTTCTTTAACCTCCCCTTTTCCCCAGCTAACCTAATCCCACAAGGACCCCAATGGAAATACGCCTAACGGCCTTATTGGGCTATCCTTAGTTGGAATTATGCAAGGCTGGTACATGTCATATTTGTAACATACTATGTGGTACCAACTCTGTAAATTGCTAACTGAATAAATATTATTATTATTATTATTATTATAACATGTTTGTATATCTCACTCGATATGAAGAAATGAAGCTTGGATATTGTTGATACCAATTATTGATCAAAACATACTTGGTGCCGAGACATCACTTATTATCCCGACCGACCGTACACTAATTTAGATCAGATTTATGTAGTACAATAACTGATTATGCATTTGAGAGAGAGAGGGTTTATTGATGATGCATATTGACTTGAATCTAGGCGCACTCACCCTCTGACTCCAGCTTTAAGAGACTATCTGGACTTATAAATAAATGTTATCATCTCAATTATCACCGGACGTGATCTGTCAAGCTTTTTCTATCCTGACAGTCCACCCTACACACAGCTATTGCTCGCTGTGACACATTACAAGAGCAGTGTGGTGCCCAACCCCGAAAGGAGTTGAAATAGGGGAGCTATCCCCTCTCCAAAATTGTCTTTCTAGGGCCTTTCCTAGCTGATCTGAGAGGATTGGGTTCTAGTTATGTGGTGATGGGCTGGTCTATCAGAGTGAGAGCTGAGTGTTCTCTGCCATACCCATAGCTTACTCTAACTGTTCCTTTTACTTATATAATTTTCTAGATCTCAAGTAACGGCGTCTCTTCCGTGGATTGACTTCCCTACTGCAACCTAGAAGGTTGGCAGACTAGAAGCCAAAGCGTCACATTTTTCCTTTGCCCCTCAACTTTCCCTTCATGATTACTGAGGGGCACAGGGCCCTCGGTTGGGCTTTGGTTTCCCCGGGCATTTCTGCACCCTCCTCAGATCCCGGCCTTGGAGTGGCTACGGTCACCTGGACTTTATTAGTGGTAAGCAGGGAAGGTTCTGTGGGGGTGCTCGGTTATGTCCTTGGCCTTGATCGGGATATTGGGGCTGCTCGGAAAGACAGCCTGGGGAACAGCAACAACAACAACAACAAGAGCAGTGTCAATTTAAGGAGGCAAACGACCACATAGCTTAAATGGAACTCTCTCTTCTTCCCAATTGGTAAAAACAATACTCGATTACTCCAGTCGTCTACGAGTTAGAGAGAACAGTGGTAAAGAATCAGTCGTCTATGAGTTTGAGAGAACAGTGGTAAAGAATTTGGCCTTCCTATAATAAATAGAGTATTGTACTTCAATGTTTACTAATAGGGATTTAACATTGACTATACACTGTTCCAAGTAAGTAGGCCACACCTCTTGAACATTAAGGGGTCACCGGCTCCTTTTTTATATTTCTCTCCTTTTCTCTCTTTCCCTGGCTTGTATCCATTCGGACCCATTCAGCCTACTGTTTTAAGACGTTTATCCCCATCCAGGTGTCGATTTCTTCCTGGCGAGCGAAAGCGAGCCAGCATTGTATGGAGAAATCCGGCTTCGCCGGAGACATTTTTCTATCGAAAAATTTACAAATTTAGCTTGCTGTCAAAACAAAAATATATATATACAGGCTCGCTACCGCTCGCCAGGAAAATATTGACACCTGGATGGGGTAAGCGTCTTAAAACAGTAGGCTGAATGGGGCCGAATGAATACAAGCAAAAGAGAGGGAGAGAAAGACAAAACAAGCGAGGTGGGCTCCCTTAACCTCTATAACGCACAAACGACTAGAGTAACCACAGTAATGTTTCTACAATTTGGGTAGAATCAGGTAAGGAATAGGTGTGGAAATGTACTGCCCATTTGCTCCAGCCCTCTTTGAGTTACAGAGGTTATAAGGGTTCATGATTTCTAGTCTACCTATTTGGAACAGGGTATAGTTACGTGTGCAGGGGATTGTATGCTCTATTGTACTAATAATGGGCCCGTCTGAATCCCCCAATTCCTGAAACGAACACACAAAAGGAAAATACTAGCTAAAACATTAACCCGTTCTGTACCAGCGACGTCTTTTTAATTTTATTCTAGCTATATTTACACAATTTTGTAATGCTTAACTTTTTGGCGCACGTATGGACGCCATGGCATCCTGAGCTACTTTTGCCTTGGTGCACGTATGGACGCCATGGCGTCCTGAGCTACTTTTGCCCTGGTGCATGTATGGATGCCATGGCATCCTTCAGCCCTGCACAAAATTCGGAAAAACCAAACAAAAAACGCCATGGCATCCATTTAGGACTCGATATATCTGGTCTACTAGTCCATATGTGGAGGTATCTGGCAAAAATTCATAGCTGGGTGACCGGGAATAATGAAAAACTGTTAGCAGCCCCAGACGATGTCTGGGGCGTTCTTGCCTTACTAATTTGCTTAGCTTTTTCTCAAAGGTATATGAAGCAGTAGAGTCACTCATGGGAGATTGATGAGAAAGGTTGAGGCGCATGGAATAGGTGGGTCGTTGTTGGGATGGATTAGGGCATGGCTAATTGGTAGGAAGCAATGAGTCAGCATAAATGGTACCAAGTCAAATGGGGAGCAGTCAAAAGTGGTGTCCCCCAGGGATCTGTATTAGGTCCTCTGTTGTTTGTTATATACATAAATTAACTTGATATAGGTATAACTAGTAGGATAAGTAAATTTGCAGACGATACCAAAAAGGGAAGAAAAATCGATTCAGATAGCGATATTGAGTGCCTCCAAAGGGATCTAGATACCTTACACGAATGGTCAGTAAATTGGCAGATGAAGCTTAAGCCTCCCGCAACCAGCAACTTAAATATCTAACTTATGGTAAGACATTCTCTAATTTGCCATGAAATACCAGGCTGGGCGAGTTTTTGAAGCCTTGTGTTTTTCTGTATTTTCATCCACCAGAATGCTGTTTATTGTGATGTATCATATGTCAATGGAAAGAGGAATATTTATAGTACATGATAAAACAAAACAAAAATTTAAATAAATCGAAATATGAAAGTGTATATGAGTCCGGAATACAATTATTTCCCATGCAATTGTCTTCACACCGTCCTATCTCTAAATTATGAGTGATGACCATATATTTTGTTTTGCCCAAATAGTAGTATTTTTTCTCCTCTTTCCAAATCTGAAAACAGAAATTGTCTATCTTCAATAGTTCTCAAGCAGTGACTGAAAACAAAAAAAGGTATGACTTTGCATGATATGGTTTATAACATTTGCGAATTATTTCGTTGTTACGATGTCTATGGTTCTCAATTTAGGCTGTATGAATACGGCAGATAATGCTGAAGAGAATAAAATAAACGAAGTTCCTACGCCAAATACTTTTTGCCATATGAATATTTGAAATGAAGAGCCAAAATGCGAATATTTACGCTTCACTCGTCCCCGTTCCGCCGACGCTAGCCGGGTTCCGAGCTGTTCCCCACCTCGGCGTTGCTTTATTTGCTCGGATACGTATATAACTGTTTATATCACCGTAATCGGAATATTATGCTCTTTCTAATGGTGAAAACCAAAATAATATAGCGTAATTGGTTCGCGAGCTATGCGCAATTGTTTCCATGCACTGTTATTGTTATGTAAATATATGAGAATGTTTATACAGTTGTTTATCTTTGCCACAATATACAACACTTTTATATAATTTTCCTTGCCAATAATAATATTGTATAATGTTCATAGAACACATGTCAGTCATGAAGGTTGTCAATTTTACTTACCTGGTAGGGCCACAACCCTTTCCAACGAGAAGGGAAATGGCTCCTGGGTTGGCACTGAAAAAGAAAAACAAGAAAGCCAGGTTATCTTCATGTAATAAATTCAGAAATAATTATATTGTACACACACATAAAGTAATATATAAATATATACAGGTATATATAATTATATATATATATATATACAAGGTGTCATAAATATATATATATATATATATATATATATATATATATATATATATTTATACAAGGTGTCAAACCACAGAAATATGCAGATTTCCAAGCCACCCTAGGAGGTACTGCATTTGACTCATTATTTTTTTAGAGTGGTTTCCCCAGGAGGCCTATATCCACTTTGATGATGAAGGTGGGTGAATGAAGGTGGGTAAATGTTGGTGGGTGAATGTCGGTGGGTGAATGTCGGTGGGTGAATGAAGGTGGGTGAATGAAGGTGGGTGAATGAAGAAGAGAAATGGAGAAGAGAAATTAATGAATGAATGAATCAATGAATGAATGATTGCACATGGCTCCTGACTATAGGACACCTGCATTGTGGCTATGGAAAAGGTTGAAGCAGTTGTTGACGTCAATGAAGAGGGCAACCGTGCAAGTCGTGCAGTGGAAGCTTGTGTCCTTGCAAATACCGTTCATTACTTTGCAGTAATAGCAACAGAGTCACTTCTTGGCCGGAATCCTCTGCCGAGTATGGTCCAAGGCCTTGTTCAACCGGACATGGTTCAAAACAATAGGACGGGGCCTTGGGACCACTCCAGGTCGAGGTCTCCGGACTGGCACCACTCGTGCTGCTTCCAGTACTGGTGGCGGTTGGTTGGCAGCTTCAAGAGCTGCTTCCCCATCGTCACCAGCAGCAGCTGCATCAGGTGCTCTAGTACCACGGGGGGTTGAACCAGGACATAGTTTCCCCCCGGGGCAGCAGCATCAGCAGCAGCATCATCTGGTTCTGGTGGTGGGGAGGGGACATCGAGACGTGGTGCCCTCTCAACGCCTCCACCAGGAGCAGCAACAGGAGAGGGTGGAGTGTTGTCAGGATCAGCAGGTGCTGGGGAGTCTGGATGGTCGTCGTCGGACGACCCAGATGGTCCACCGGGTTGCCGTTGCCTGCGTGCATGCCTCTGTGACTCACGCTGGTCACGCGGCAGATCTTGTGCTCGGTGGACTGGCCTCCCCGATATAGGCCACTCTGCAGGGTTGAATTGCAGCAAGGAAGTACAGATGTGCTCCTGGAAGTCGAGCAAGGTCATCTTCTTCCTTGGGTAGCACTTCCTGTACAGGACACGGGCATTGAAGAGGGCCATTTGGATGAAGTAGAAGGTGATCTTCTTCGTCCACTTGACTGTCCTTCGCTGGATGGGGTAGTACTGGACCATCTGGTCGAAGTGATCTACCCCACCCATGTGTAAGTTGTAGTCTTCAACGCAAACAGGTTTGAAGATCTCCCTCTGTCCACGACGCCACATGCCCTATTGGTCCTTCTCTTTGAAACTGACAAGCTTCGGGATGGTGTCCTGTTTGTGGAAGGTGGACACCATGTTGACGATGCGCTTGTCTCGCCAAAGTAGAACCATGGTTAAGCCATTGTTCATTGCTATTGTCGCATCCCGTTCAAGCTCTTTTGCTTTAGCAATGTCGCACAACCGCTTAGGAGCTCCTCGTACAAGGCGCAGGGTGCCACACACATAGATGGTGTGTGTGAGCATTTGCTGGCACAGATCAACTGAGTTGTAATAGTTGTCCATGTACAGCCTGTACCCCTGGCCTCTGAAGGACTCCGTGAGACCCTCCACCGTCTCCTGGAGAGATCGACCCGGACCGGTGTAGACCCGAACGTCCCACACATCGCCAGTCAACGCCTCTGCCAGGATGTACAGCTTGATACCGTACTTCGTCGGTTTCATTGGGTTGTAAATCTTGAATGAAAGGCGACCCTTCCATCCAAGGCTGCCTTCGTCAAGGGACAGCTTTTCGGCGGGGATGTATGCCAGCTTGAAGCCTTCAAATAGGTATTCCATCACCGTCCGAACCTTCACAAGCCTGTCCTTGTTTTGCCTGCAGACTGCCTTGTTGTTGAAAGCATGGAAATACTTCAACAAGGCTAGAAACTTAGTTCTACTCATCGTTCTCCGAAAAACTGGGTAGTCGTGAACGCCAATAGTGACTCAGAGAAGGAATCTTGGTGATGCCCATGAGGAAGTACAGGCCAAGGAATTTGGCCATTTTCTCCTCACCAAACAGGTGCCAAAGAGCGGCTGCTCCGTCAACGAACTTGGCGTAAGCATTTGTCTCCAATACCAGGAATTGCAGCATCTCCCTTGTGAAGAAGAGCTGGAAGAACTGGAGAGGAGTCACCGGCTTTGGAACCTGCATGCCAGGGGTCCCTGTGAACAGATCAGGCTGGGGGTCGAAGGGGGCGTTGGTCCAACCGGCATCACGATCGGGGGCAGGATCGCGAGCACGGCCACGACCACGACCACCGCGAGGACCACCGCGAGGAACACCTCTGCGGCCCCTGGGCCTACCACCTGCCCCCCTACAGGGCCCTGGCCTCCGGTGTGGCATAGGTGGTAGGTCGAGGGGTTGAGTGGGGGGGCTTCTGCATCAGATGATGCAGAAGCCGGTGAACCTGGTGCAGCACCAAGTGGTGAAAGGTGTGGAGCTGGTGAACCTGGTGCAGCTGCACCAGCTGGTGAAAGGTGTGGAGCTGGTGAACCTGGTGCAGCTGTACCCGTTGGTGAACGGTGAAGAGGAAGCCATTGGGGAAGAAGCTCCTCGATTACTGCTGGAGGATTCAACGCTGTGCGTGGCACCTCAGCAACAACCTGAGCACGCATTGCGGCTTCAGCAACCTCAGCACGCATTGCGGCTCGATGCTCAGGCAGAACAAATGCCGAGGGGGTCAACGGTGTGTCGCTGAAGGGGGACACTGCGGGGGTGACCGTTCCCATGACATGCGAAGGCGGGGTATTGAAAGTGCCCACAGCAAGTAGCGTAGCAAACAGGTGTGGGCTGCGGGCTGGTGATCCTGCTGGAAGCAAGGATGAGGCACCGCCACGTGAGGTGGATGGAAGAGGTGACGTGGGAAGTTGGGGGAAGTTTGGTGATGGTAGGAGGTAATCGGTGATGATAGGGACTGGTAGAGATGTAGATGGGATGGGATAAGATGTAGATGGGATGGGATGAGATGTAGATGGGATGGGATGGGATGTGGATGGGATGGATGGTGGTGGTGGTGGTGGTGATCTGCTGGGGCTGGTTCAGCTGGTGGTGGTGGTGGTGGGTCGTCTGGCGTTGCTGGGGCTGGTTCTGCTGGTGGTGGTGGTGGTGGGTCGTCTGGCGTTGCTGGGGCTGGTGGTGGATCGGCCGAGGCGCGGGCGTCGAGGCGGAGTCGTTTGGGCGGAGTTGAAGCCCAATCCTCATCTCCAGTCGACCACTCGTCCGACTCACTCTCGCCTCGCCGTCTCGTCCGTCGTCAGGTCCAGCACCTCGTTTACTACATCCTCCAGCTCGGAGTCCCGCAAACGTTTCTTGGTATCCCTGTTGTCCGACATGGCAGCTGGCGTATGGCGGCAGGCAGTAGTTAGCTTATGATGCTGAAACCAAGAAAAGGAATAAAGGAAAAACGTAATTGACGTTGATAGTTGTCATGACGCAAGTTCGCCATCACTGGATCCATATGACATAGGTATAGTTCACCATGACGTAGTCATAGTTTTGCATTATCCGATTCCAGATGACGTGAGTATAATGAATTCATGACGGTATAGTTCCGCATTTTGTAATTCAAATAACACCATGACGTAGTCATAGTTTGGCATTATCCGATTCCAGATGACGTGAGTATAATGGATTCATGACGGTATAGTTCCGCATTTTGTAATTCAAATGGGGGAACACCATGACGTAGTCATAGTTTGGCATTATAAGAATATATTTATACCTTGGGGCTCTTTGACCAAACACCCTGGGGAACAGGAACAACACAACAGGGAAGGGGACAAGACAAAAAAAAAAATATATATATATATACGGTATATACCTGTATATATAAAATAAATAAAATAAAATAAATAAAAATATATATAAAATAACAATAGAAATACTCGATTATGGGCCTTGCCTTGCTCTGGACCTAGGGGGTGGTCCCAGAGACACCCTGGGGAACAGGAACAACACAACAGTGGACAAGAAAACAAAATATAATATATACAGTATTTACCTGTATATATAACATAACTAAAATCAAATAAATCAAAATATATATAAAATACAATAGAAATACTCGATTATGGGCCTTGCCCTTGCTCTGGACCCTAGGGGGTGGTACCAGAGACACCCTAGGGAACAGGAACAACACAACAGGGGAACAGGAACAACAGGGAAGGGGACAAGAAAATGTATATATATATGAACGGTATATACCTGTATATATATATATATATATATATTTTTTTTTTTTAAGAGACAATGAACGGAGGAAGGAAAAACACAGATAAAACAAAAAGGTCCATGTGCCTAAAGGCATCCTCCATTCATGAAATGTTTGTAACAACTGGATTTAAACTTTTGTAGATTGTAAGTTTGTGGAAAGCAACTCGAGGGAAGTGAATTCCAAAGAGTAGTAGTTCTAGTGATAAATTAATTTTGATAAGCAGAAGCTCTGCATTGTGGAGGAGAAAGTGTAAATTCATGGGCGCTCTCAGCTGCCCTAGTTCTACGGGGAAAGATGTGGAGAGGCGGCACAATTGAAGCAAGTTCCTCGGAACAATTTCTGTGACAATATCTGTAGAATAATGCAAGGGATGCAACGTTTCTTCGTATGGATAATGTAGGAAGGTCCTTTTTGATTACAGGGTTATTGATTAATCTAATAGCTTTATTTTGAATTTTGTCCAACTGCCTCAATGGAACCACTCCACTTCTACTCCACAGAGGTGAACAGTAATCCATCTGAGAACGCACATGACTTTTATATATTACGGCCAACTGCTCGTCAGTGAAGAATTCTCGAACTCTTTTTAGAGGCATTCTTAGCAATGCTTCTAACATAATGTGTCCAGCTCAAGTTAGTAGTTAATGTTACACCGAGAAT
>JBAKBP010036148.1:0-18722 GCA_037953745.1 Lithodes maja
CGGCATGTATAGAGAGGTTAAATGACTGTATGGTATAACGGTGTGTGTGTGTGTGTGTGTGTGTGTGTGTTGTATAGTAGCGACATGTGAGTGATCCAGGTGATTAAGGTCACCTGGGACGGGTTAATGGTGGCAGATGGACACCCGTACACTGTGTCATTTGGCACACATATTCACACACACACACACACACACACACACACACACACACACACATAATAATACCTGTATAATTTGAATAAATATATACAATGTATATATGCAATTAATGCATGTAGGTGTAGTGGATTGGTTGCTACTGAGCTGGTAACTCTAAGATCCCAGGTTCAAATCCCGATGTGGCAATGGAAAGATATTAATGGGATGAAAATGAGCTATACATTGTTTCGGTACATAGCCACAAAGCCCAACGACATGTCATAACAAACACCATTGCTGTTTCCAATAAACTGACATTGTACGGATATCATTATATATTCAAATTATGCAATGGAAGGTATAATTATACTCTGTTCCAAATATGTAGGCCACAACTCTTGAACATTAAGGGGGTGACCTGTTTTGGTTCGGTCCTTTTCTATCTTTCTCTGGCTTGTATCCATTTGGCCCCATTCAGCCTACTGTTTTAAGACGTTTATCCCCATCCAGGTGTCAATTTCTTACTGGTGAGCGGTAGCGAGCCAGCATATTTTTAATTTTTGTTTGACAGCAGGCTAAATTTGTAAATTTTTCGATAGAAAAATGTCTCCGGCGAAGCCGGATTTCTTCATATAATGCTGGCTCGCTATCGCTCGCCAGGAAGAAATCGACACCTAGATGGGGATAAACGTCTTAAAATAGTTGGCTGAATGGGGCCGAATGGATACAAGCCAGAGAAAGAGAGAAAAGGACAGAAATAACAACAAGCAGGTCACCCCCCTTAACCTCTATAAGTCACAAAACGACTAGAGTAATCAAGCTAATATTTCTACCATTTGGGAAGGGTCAGCCAGGGAATAAATAGGTGTGGGAATTTACAGCACATACAGTATACTCCAGCCCTTTTTGAGTTACAAAAGTTAGGTTTCACGATTTCTGGTCTACCCATTTTGCACAGGATATAGTACCTATTGAGTGATAGGCTCAATAGGTGGCGTGAGAGAGTGTGTTGTCCAAGATTACGAACTGAAACGGCGAGACTGGCAGTGCTGCTTCGAGAAGTCGAAACAACATCGTGCCAAAGCTAAGAGACAGCCAAGGTGCCGCTACCTGAGGTAATTCAAGTGCGTTGATTCAGGCTGCAAAAGTCGTCTGACTCATCATCTCAATCGTCATCTGGAATAAGACCACCTGCAGACTCCATCGTGTTGCACGGTTGAATATAAACGCTGTATACTGTCTACATTCAAGGCTATAAAGGGTATGCAAAGAGTATATTAGATCATTGGGGGTAATGATTTACCTTTCAATTCTTAAAATAAATGAGTACATGTTTACTACTACCGATATACCTTTAAATAGGTACATTACTATGACACCTTTAATTGCCCTTTTCATACTCATAAACCTGTACTGTACCTGGAGGGAGATGATAGAACATAAAACACACACACACACACACACACACACACACACACACACACAAGCACACACACACATACACACACACACACAAGATCCTAGCTTCAAATCCTGGTATATCTTGGGGAGATATTATTGGGATTTATTCCACCTACATGACTACACAATCCACTGCTATTCCCGAATATTAGATTACATCAAGTTTACCGATACTCAAAATGTCCAGTACAGCAAGCCCGAAAATACCTGAATGGAAAAATGTCCCTGAGCATAAAATAAGTCCAGACAGCCTACCTCCTGATGTCTAAAGTACACAGGGCAAATATGTATACAATCCCATGTTAAGGGGAGATTTCCACTTGAGGGACTTTTTTCTTGACCCCTTTCTCCCTCATGTTTAGCCCCATTGTTTTTCTAATTTTAAGACGTTTGCCCCATTATTTTGACGATTTTAAGAAGTTTCAACCCATTTCTGTCAAATTTAAGACCTTTCGTGCCATTTAGGTGTCGATTTTTATCCTGGCGAGCGATAGCGAGCCTGTAATTTAAGAGGACCCGGCTTTCAGCCGGGACATTTTTCTACCGAAAAATTTACAAATTTATCTTGAAAGGGGCTCAAAGGGGTGTAATCTTAAGCTTGAAGGATATCTAGGGACCAAACTAAAAACCTCCCCTTAATTCAACCTACAGGGGACTGGAGTTCTTGATAACGGGCTCCAGTCCTGACGCTATTCTTGACTTAAAGTGTGCTGGTGTTAATACTCCAGAAGAGTTGATAGCCTCTGAATTATTCCTACTTTAACTAACAACTAATCAACCGACATAATTATTATCTCAACCAGTGTCAAGCTCAACCTGACGTCCTAAACTACAGGGTGTTAAACGAGAGGATATCCAAAGCCAATCTTATAATATAGTCCCTTATTTTTAGTTATTTTGATTAAATACACAAAGTTGATGTTATAAAATACAGTCCTACATGTCTGTGGAAGTAATAAAATACCCTAATAAAGTAATTACATACCCTAATAAAGTAATTGTATCTATATATTATTGTATGGTTCACTTTTTGGGCGATTTTTGCATGTATTCATTATTTTTCTAGTTTCCTCCCTAGACCTCCATCAAATTTAAAAAAAACATCCATTAGATCCCCCTTCTAGATTAATTTGTACATTTTTCGGTAGAGAAATGTCCGGGCCGAAGGCCGGTTCTTCCAACATTACAGGCTCACTATCGTTCGCCAGGATAAAATTGACACCTAAATAGCACGAACAGTCTAAATATTGACGAAGAAATGGGTCGAAAGGTCTTAAAATCGACTAACTAATGGGGCAAACATCTTAACATATGAAAAATAATGGGGCTAAACATGAGGGAGAAAGTGGTTCAGAAAACCGGCCCATGCATTAAATGCATTCCTCTTTGAAAACCAAATTGTCCCGGGATGACACCCTGGTAACCTAGTATGACCTAACCTAACATAACTAAACTTAATCTAACCTAACCTAACCTAAGCAAATTTAACCTATCCTAGGATAACTTAACCTAGCCTACCCAACCAAACCTAGCTTAAGACCTAACCTAACCAAACCTACCCTACCCTAACCGAACCTAGCTTAACCTAACCTAGCCTAGCCTAGCCTAACCTACCTTGAATTGTCCGTACTGATTGGTTTGGTACTGACTGATCTAACACTGCAAGGGAGTGGAGTTCTTGCAGAGATGCTCCAGTCCTGACGTTATTCTTGACTTCCAGTGTGCTGGCTTAATAATCCACTAGGGTTGATAGCCTCTGAAGTCCTATTTTAACTAACTAACACTGGTTGAAATTATATACTGGTTGGCCATAGAGAAGAATCTTACGTTGAGACGGTAGTTTAGGCGACATATGAAACAGTGATGCTGCCCCCGAGAGAGAGAGCGAGAGGAGTGGCAACCTGTTATCACCATATTCAAGGGAAAACTGTGGCTTATGTTACGGCTGGATCGGCAATACATATTCGGGATTCTTGATCGTAGGACAGAAATGGCTTATGTGACAACGACACGCTCGATTCCAGTCCCAAATACTATATGCTCCAGACAACAAAAGCACCAACGCCCTACAGAGTTATCGTCTATGGTAACGAGGTACCTTAACTCGGCGAAAGTGTACAACAGGGGTAGGCTATGAGGCTAAACTCCCTCAGACATTTATAGGTTACGTTATTACTAAAGAAATGCAATACTCAAGAAACTACGTTAATATTAAGCCTCTAATAATGTAGAATAGAAGCAGGCTAAAGGTATGACAGTGAAATGCTAAATGACAAATGTACACGCCTACTTGAAAGCGCGTGCACTAGAATAACTGTCCCCTACTAACATGCACTAGCATGTAGCATACAAGATGTTCATGATCCAGTAGATACCTAATAATACACATGGAAGGAACATAAACAGTAGTCACTTATTATAAGAATGAATCTATACTTGGAATAACTAAAAGGTTGCAGGCAACAGTACTGCGCCGGTAGCCTACTACCGCATAGGCTACTTCGCTTCTCTCACTCTGTCTCCCCTCTGAGTCCGTATGCGCCCTACGCAACAGAACTCCGGACACAGCAGCAAAACGACAGTGCAGTTAATTGATACATGAAAGTATTAATAGTGTTGTCTTGTGTGTGAGTAATGTGTATTGTAAAGTGTTACATACATAAACTTAAAGAGAGCTGCAATGCATAGTAAAATAAAGATATCACCCACTCATCATCCCCATGTGTTCTAGCTAGCAGGCCAAGTCACAGGAACAACGAGTCCCAGCACCGAAAGCGAGAACCCAGGAAAAGACTGTAGAGAACACAAGGACAGATAAATTACGTTACTCTACTATACCGGCACTACGAGCGAGCTGTAGTCTCTGGTACTGCACTCGCTCCTGGCTCGGTAGGCAAATCAAGGCTAAGTCCTCGCCCCTCTACAGACAACTCCTGGGCATGGTCGGGCTCTTACACATGGCACTAGTCTAGTCACAAATTGGATGATGAGCTGGGCATATAACTCGTGAACATGTAGAACGTTCACCAACTATCCTCATCAAGAAGATCGCTGTTCACATTAACCCCTTAAATCTAATACATGTAAATATATGCTTGTCCTAAGAGTAATACGAGAGGTGAGTGCTGAAACTCCTTTAGGACCTCAAGGGAAGGTTATGCATTTAAATAGAGAGAAGAATGAAATGAGAGTAATGTCGTCAGAGAGAAAGAGTGCAACCGTGAGAAATTGGGAGAGAGGGCAAGGGATGTTAGAATCTCAAAGGTTCTAGGCAACCTGGTCATAGAGCACACAGCGAGCCTCCAGGCAATGTGCTGTACGACAACATGGGCAGCCCAGGCAGCATAGGCAGGCGGCAATGTACTACCAACCCTGTCGCACCTAGCTATAAGCACAGGGCTGCCAACCGGTCCATACGTCTGGCAACCACCCCCCCGGCAGCGTGGCGCACCGCTACCCTCTCGCTCTGAAGTCCAACTCACTCTCTCTCTCTGAATTCCCACTGTCTTATCTATCAACTTCTCTATTGATACTACATATTAAATGGAAGGTCTCGACATGGCTTAAAACAAAACCCACCACTGGTTAGCAAATGACGAGACCTTTGCAGAGATACAAAGAACATAGTTATACGTTGTCATACTCAATATAAGCAGCCAGCACGGTACAACGCGGTACCGTGGCGGTACAGTGGAGTACCAAGGAGTACAATCAGGTTGCGTTGCCACGCACTGGGCGTCACAGCCCCCCCAAGATTTTAGATAATCGACCTTAGAAGCATTATCAAAATCTGACAGGCAACCAACCGACCTGCTACCCTTAGCTGCCACTAATAGCAAAAGGTGCACAACAACTGAAGTGTGAATTATACATAAAACACAATATCGCATGCATCATGCTACAACAATAAAGACTTACAAAACTAAAAAAAAATTCTCGTTTATTTTATTGTTTTTATAATCTTTTTGGACGGCGTTATGATAGCCTAATTTTACTCCTGCTCAACCCACACACCGTGCACGACTATCCTGGATCATCAACCCTTGATAGACAATCTGCTATCACGTTCTCACTCCCGGCAATATGCTGAATGTTGAGATTATACTCTTGGAGCATTAGGGACCACCTGGTCAACCGCATATTCCGATTGTGAAACTGATTTAGGAATTTCAAGGGATGATGGTCCGTATAAATCGTCACCACCGGGCCGTAGGCTGGAACATAAACTTCGAAATGTTTGAGCGACAAAACGATAGCAAGAAGCTCCTTCTCTATAGTCGAGTAATTCCTTTGTGCCGAATTAAACTTGCGAGAAAAGAAGCTCACTGGGTGTTCCAAGCCCTCGGAATCAGTCTGCAGTAACACTGCCCCGGCCCCCACACCGCTGGCATCAGTCGCCAGCTGAAAACTCCTGGAGAAGTCTGGGGCTCTCAAAATCGGATGTGTACACAGCAGGTGCTTGACTAGGTCGAAAGCCCTCTGACACTCCGCAGCCCAACAGAACTTCACTGACTTCGACAGTAGATCAGTTAACGGTGCTAAGACAGTAGAGTATCCCCGGATGAAGCGCCTATAATAGCCTATCATACCTAGGAACCGCATGACCTGGCGCTTAGTGGTGGGCCTGGGAAACATATTGATAGCCTGTATCTTGCTCAGGGGGGGGCACACCCGGCCTAACCCGACCACGAAGCCAAGATACTGCACAGTAGCCTTTACAAACTCGCACTTCCTCAGGTTCACCACCAGCCCAGCATCGTGCAACTTCCCAAACAGGGTCTCTAAGTGCCTTAGGTGATTTTCAAAATTGTCATCATACACTATCACGTCATCAAGGTAGACCGTGCAGTTAGGGATTTCGTCACAAATATCGTTCATCAGGTTCTGAAACGTGGCAGGTGCGTTCTTAAGCCCATAAGGCATTACGTTACATTGGTAGGTCTTGCCATCTACCACAAAACCACAAACTTGCTTAGCTCGGTCCGACAGGGGTACTTGCCAGTAGCCTTTTACAAGATCAATTTTAGTAAGGTACTTTGCATTCCCTATCTTGTCCACGCTGTCGTCAACTCGAGGCAAAGGGTAAGGGTTGGTAGTGGTAAAGCCATTTAGCCTACGAAAATCTATGCAGAACCGCACCTTGCCGTCAGGTTTTGGCTGCAACGTGACGGGTGATGTCCACTTCACATAACCTTCAGTGATCATCCCTCTCTCAACCATGTACTTTAACTCCTCCCGTAAAGCTGGCAACTTTACCGGGGGCACACGGTAGGGCACTGACTTGAAGGGCACATTATCACCGACGTCCACGTCGTGCGTTACCTGAGTAGTGAGACCTGGGTGTTCGGCGAAAACAGAGGGGTATGACCTGAACAGGCCTAGGACAGCAGCACCCTGGTGCTCAGGCAGGTGACTTACAGCTTGCCTAGCCTCTTGTTCAGTATTCCCCGCCCACTGTTCTGCGGAAATGACACAGTCCCAGCTATCCTCCTCAGCAGCATGACTGTCCCCACCTCCTTCTCCACCCTGGCCGCTGCAGGCCAGCACAGGGACAGTGAGAGGCTCTGAGGGGCGTCTCACATACTCTTTCATGAGGTTAACATGACATAACTGATGTTTTTTTCTACGGTCAGGTGTTGCAACGAGATAATCAAGGTCGGACAGTTTCTTAGCCACCACATACGGCCCAATAAACTTGGCAGAAAGGGGGTGTCCAGGCAAAGGTAAAAGCAACATTACCTCCTGACCCACCGAAAACTCCCGAAGCTTCACCTTGGCGTCATACTGGTGCTTCATGACCGCCTGTGCATTAACCAAGTTATTACCTGCCGCTGCCATGCAACCTATAAGTCTCTCCCGGCTCTCAAGGATATATTTAAGTACAGACCCCGGCTTCTCTTCGCCCTCCCAGATCTCTTTCACCATACTTAAAGGTCCTCTCACATTATGGCCAAAGACTAGTTGATTTGGACTGAACCCCAGGCTCTCTCCTGGGACTTCACGTGCAGCGAACAGAACATACGGCAGACCCAAATCCCAATCAGTGTCATGTTCTGCACAGTAACAGCGTAGCATACTCTTCAGGGTCGAGTGCCACCGCTCCAAGACTCCCTGACTCTCGGGATGGTAGGCTGACGACACTACAGAACATATACCGTGCAACTGAAGGGTTTGCTTGAACAATTTGGATGTAAAATTGCTCCCCTGGTCTGACTGCACCTCACGTGGAAATCCATAACGGGAACAGAACAATAATAAGTTTTTAACAACTGCCTTTGCCGAGCCGTTTCTCATGGGGTATGCGTCCGGGTATCTCGTAGCCACATCCATGATTGTCAACAGGAATTTATTGCCACTACTAGTAGGTGGGAAAGGGCCAACCAAATCTACTACAACTTTGCTGAACGGAGGCCCGGTGACAGGTATGGGAAACAAGGGTGCCTTCGGGATGGTCTGGTTAGGCTTCCCCGTTGTCTGGCAGGTCGCACACCCAGCCACCCATGCACAGACATCAGCCTTGACCCCAGGCCACCAGAAAAACCTGCCCAATGCCGCCAATGTTTTTGTTACCCCCAAATGACCCGCCACCGGCACATCATGCGCCAGACACAATAAGGACTCTCTATACTTATTTGGAACAACCACCTGGTCTACTACCCTCGCACCGCCCTCCCACTTCGATTTTGGGTCTAGAAATCTGCGGTACAATATCCTGTTGAGCCTAAAGAAATCTCCCGGCTTCGCATCCCCATCTTCCTCCAACTCTATGGCACCATTGCTATAACGAGCTAGGCTAGCGTCTTGCAGCTGCTGCTCACTAATGTCCCTGGGCGTCAATGCATCAAGATGGTTTTTTAATAAGACATTACCCCGGCTAGTAGGCTCTACTGCCTTAGTGGCTCTCGCTACAGCTCTTGCCTCACGCGAAGTCTTACCCAACTCTGCCTTGTTACACACCATATCTGGGCCAGAGTCAACTCCCGTGTTTATTATAGGTCCAAGTACCGAATCACCGAGAAGTGCAGCAGAATCAATGTCCCTTTTCCTGCCCTTAGCAACCTTCTCCTGATCCTTCCTCCACTGTCCCCGAGGTTGAGTGCTAGGCTGTGCAGGAGCCGCAGAGCGAGATCGGGTTACCACACAGGCCATCTTATCCTGTTGGCACCTCCCAACCCATTCCCGATTCTCACCATCCACGTCGGCCGCCCTCTCGGCAACGACTAAGGGTGGAGTCCCGGAAGTGGGCACCGCAAAGTCGTTGCCGAGAAGAAGGTCGACGTCCTCAACTGGCAAACACTCAACGATCGGTACATCCAGCTCCCTGCACACCTCTCCCACTCTCAACTCCAACCTCACAAGTGGGTATGACCTCGTAGCATTTATACCCTGCACCACAACAACTCTGGCCGCATTTATCGGTTTCCCTGTGAAGTTCCTCAACAAAGTTTGCGAAGCTCCCGTATCCCTCAGCAAGTCAACCCTCCGTAGTTCACTCCCCCAGCTCACAAACCCGTGCCCCCGATGGCCACAGAAAGTGTCCCGGACAGGTGTCGAGCCTTCCGTACGCTTCTTTACCGCGTGTGCCTCAGCTGCTGACAACCTACCCCGGGCAGTTGCTGCAGCCTTCAGAGACACACCGATACTGTGAACCAATGACACCGGCTTAGCGGGAGTGTTACTAGGGCACTCACGTGAATAATGGCCTAGCTTCTGACATTTGTAACATTTCACATCCCCAATGGGCTTCTTCCCTTGTGCGGGCGAAGAAGGGGCCTGACCTTTAGTAAACGGGAGAGGCTTGTGTTTGTAGGTGTTATTAGGTGCAATGCATTTAGTGTGGTTATGTGTGTCATAGGATTTGTTATTATCGAAAACTCTGGTGGGTGGGGTATAGCGCCCCTTCTGCCCTGACTCAGCCCTCTGAGCGGCACCGCAACCACGAATCAATGATAATCTGAGGTCTGCCATCTTGGCAGCCTCCTCTACTGTCTTGGGACATTTTTCCTTAATGTTCAGCGTTAGATCGGTTCCAGTACATTTGTAAAACTGTTCCAGATAGAAAAGTTGCTTAATTTCCTCAGCCGACTCTGCGTGCTCGGACCGAAACCAGTTATTACCTGCATCTGTTAAGTCCCGTGCGTGCTCCATAAAACTGACGTCGCTCTTCTTATTCACGCCACGGAACTTCAATCTATAAGTTTCGGGTTGCAGTTCGTAGGCCCGGAGCACAGCCTCCTTCACCAGTCCATACACTACACTCTCGTCCAGTGACAGTGCATCGTAGGCTTTCAACCCCTTACCCACTAGACGTGATGAAACTAATGCTGCCCATTTAACCTCCGGCCAGTCATACTCACGACACTTCTTTTCGAAACGAGCAAAAAACTCAGTCACTGCTGTCTCATCAAATGCGGGTACTAACTTAATTAAATGCGAAAGTGAGTCTGTAACCCGGTGCCCACCACCGAGATGACGCCCCGTGGTCTCTACTCTAGACTTCTCGACATCCATTTCAGCCTGGTACCTGGTTGCATCCTGATTGGCTTGGATTCTAGCAACCTCTATGCGTTCTATACTAGCCTGTTGTATCTGAGTCTCCTGCAGCTTAAACTTAGCTAGTTCTAGCTGAAATAACATCTCAGGAGACAGGCCTGGGGGGGGAGAGCACAAAATGGGGGATCCACACCGAGACGTGTTTACGGGTAAGCCAGCTTGCCCTTGAGAACCCTCCTGCTGCATCGTGCTAAGACTCGCTGGCTGAGGGCCCAGCTCAGGGGTAGAGTGGAATGGAGGCTTGGAGGGAACCCCCCCAAGACCCCACTCCACCCACCGCCCCATCGCCATCACCCAACAAACATGCCACCAAATTCTTCTTGGGCCAACTGTCAGGACAGTCCCGCCCCAAAACCGTGGCTAAACAGCGAAGACCGTAACAATCAATAGCCTGCAGGCGCTGTTCGGTCAAAGGTGTCTGCAAAAATGCCCGGGCATCCCTCTCTCCACTTATAACACTCCCCTCCCTAAACATCTGTTGTACTTGCTGGTTACTAGGCTGTACCGTGTTATCCTCCCCCGTAAATGATGAGTCATTAGACATAGTGCTGGTTATACAATTGCTGTTCATAAAAAAAAAAAAGTGCTTATTACTAATTGCAGTCTCGACTCACAAAATGTTAAAGATGCTTGAATGACTCTACTCTAGACACCCCTAACGAAACAATCTGCAAGTCCACCAATACAATAATGACACAATAAAAATTCCTCCAATATGCAAGAAAATTCTAGCCAGCTCTACTAGGTAGCATAGAATAGTTCTCCAAAAAACATGTGATAGGATACTACTGAATCCTGGCAAGGTCGCCATTTTGTTACGGCTGGATCGGCAATACATATTCGGGATTCTTGATCGTAGGACAGAAATGGCTTATGTGACAACGACACGCTCGATTCCAGTCCCAAATACTATATGCTCCAGACAACAAAAGCACCAACGCCCTACAGAGTTATCGTCTATGGTAACGAGGTACCTTAACTCGGCGAAAGTGTACAACAGGGGTAGGCTATGAGGCTAAACTCCCTCAGACATTTATAGGTTACGTTATTACTAAAGAAATGCAATACTCAAGAAACTACGTTAATATTAAGCCTCTAATAATGTAGAATAGAAGCAGGCTAAAGGTATGACAGTGAAATGCTAAATGACAAATGTACACGCCTACTTGAAAGCGCGTGCACTAGAATAACTGTCCCCTACTAACATGCACTAGCATGTAGCATACAAGATGTTCATGATCCAGTAGATACCTAATAATACACATGGAAGGAACACAAACAGTAGTCACTTATTATAAGAATGAATCTATACTTGGAATAACTAAAAGGTTGCAGGCAACAGTACTGCGCCGGTAGCCTACTACCGCATAGGCTACTTCGCTTCTCTCACTCTGTCTCCCCTCTGAGTCCGTATGCGCCCTACGCAACAGAACTCCGGACACAGCAGCAAAACGACAGTGCAGTTAATTGATACATGAAAGTATTAATAGTGTTGTCTTGTGTGTGAGTAATGTGTATTGTAAAGTGTTACATACATAAACTTAAAGAGAGCTGCAATGCATAGTAAAATAAAGATATCACCCACTCATCATCCCCATGTGTTCTAGCTAGCAGGCCAAGTCACAGGAACAACGAGTCCCAGCACCGAAAGCGAGAACCCAGGAAAAGACTGTAGAGAACACAAGGACAGATAAATTACGTTACTCTACTATACCGGCACTACGAGCGAGCTGTAGTCTCTGGTACTGCACTCGCTCCTGGCTCGGTAGGCAAATCAAGGCTAAGTCCTCGCCCCTCTACAGACAACTCCTGGGCATGGTCGGGCTCTTACACATGGCACTAGTCTAGTCACAAATTGGATGATGAGCTGGGCATATAACTCGTGAACATGTAGAACGTTCACCAACTATCCTCATCAAGAAGATCGCTGTTCACATTAACCCCTTAAATCTAATACATGTAAATATATGCTTGTCCTAAGAGTAATACGAGAGGTGAGTGCTGAAACTCCTTTAGGACCTCAAGGGAAGGTTATGCATTTAAATAGAGAGAAGAATGAAATGAGAGTAATGTCGTCAGAGAGAAAGAGTGCAACCGTGAGAAATTGGGAGAGAGGGCAAGGGATGTTAGAATCTCAAAGGTTCTAGGCAACCTGGTCATAGAGCACACAGCGAGCCTCCAGGCAATGTGCTGTACGACAACATGGGCAGCCCAGGCAGCATAGGCAGGCGGCAATGTACTACCAACCCTGTCGCACCTAGCTATAAGCACAGGGCTGCCAACCGGTCCATACGTCTGGCAACCACCCCCCCCGGCAGCGTGGCGCACCGCTACCCTCTCGCTCTGAAGTCCAACTCACTCTCTCTCTCTGAATTCCCACTGTCTTATCTATCAACTTCTCTATTGATACTACATATTAAATGGAAGGTCTCGACATGGCTTAAAACAAAACCCACCACTGGTTAGCAAATGACGAGACCTTTACAGAGATACAAAGAACATAGTTATACGTTGTCACACTCAATATAAGCAGCCAGCACGGTACAACGCGGTACCGTGACGGTACAGTGGAGTACCAAGGAGTACAATCAGGTTGCGTTGCCACGAACTGGGCGTCACACTTATAAACGGCTGCTTTCTATAGTCAGAAGTGAAGTGTCATAACCCACGCATGCGCAAAATGGTACATACACACACACACACACACACACACACACACACACACACACACATACACACACGCACACGCAAACACACTTTCTCCGCGACAATATTTCAATGCTCTGCAATATCACTGGACCACAACAGTAAGAGAAATGTTGTCACGTTATGGAAAGTAGTGTTATTGAATGGCATAATATATGATGTGTCTGTTTATGTCTGTGGCGTGTTTGTCTATCTATCTATCTATCTATTGCCTGACGCCGTGATCCCCGAAGGGGTGGCCACGAACGAACCGCCCCCATGCACCTCTGTCCCCAGTCAGTCGACGCCCCTCCCCCCAACCAGCACCGCCTTCATTCATGTAGTTCCTCACTCCATCCTTCCACCTCATATTCGGTCTACCTCTCCCCCTCTGTCCCTCCACCTCGCTCTCGTACACCCTCTTAGTCATTCTCTCGCTTTCCATACGTTCCATATGGCCGAACCATCTCAAGTTGTTCCTTTTCACACTTTCCAGCACATCTACCTCCACACCACACCTCCTTCTTACTTCCTCATTAGTCTGTCTATCCCTCCATGTAATTCTGCACGCACTCCTTAAGTAATTCATTTCCACTGCTCTCACTCTTGGTCTGAGTCTCTCAACCAACGTCCATGCTTCGCTTCCGTAAGTCAGGTCGGGATTACCACACTGTCATGCAAGGACTTCTTCACTTCCATACTGACCACCCTATTTCTTGTTACTGCTTTTAGCGTTCCTACAACCCTCTTCCCCTGTTGTACCCTCTCCCGCACCTCTTCATCCATAGTCCCATCTTTACTCAACACACTGCCCAGATACTTAAAAGAGTTGACGATCTCCATAGCCTGACCGTTCAGCTTCATCTCACACTCTGTGACTTCACCACCTTTCGAAGACCATAACCTTGCTCTTCCCCGTATTTACCTTCAAATTCCGTTTTTCGCACACTGTTCCAAACTCATTTACCAGACCCTGCAACTCCCATTCATTATCACTCATCAGAACTGTATCATCCGCAAACAGCAGTATAGGTAGCTTCCACTCAATTCCCTCCCTTTTCAGCGATACACCAACATCCACTGCTCTTGATAGTATTTCTTTCATAACTCCATCCATATATACAGTAAACAACCACGGGGACATCACACACCCCTGTTTCAAACCAACATTCAGGTCAAAGAACTCGCTCTGCTCACTCTCCACACGTACTGCCGCCTTTGCACCCTCATACATGCTCTTCACTGCTTTCAGCAACTTGCCCTCTACTCCGTATATTCTAAGTACTTTCCACAAACCTTCTCTATCCACTCTGTCATAGGCCTTCTCCAAGTCCATAAAGGCAACATACACCTTTTGTTTCTTCTCCAGATACTTCTCCACAACACAATTCAGGGTAAAAATCTGATCTACACATCCTCTTCCCTTCCTAAAGCCTCCCTGCTCGTCGCCTATCCATTTCTCCGTTCTCACTCTCACTCTCTCAATCACTACCCTACTGTATACCTTCCCTACTACGCTTAGAAGACATATTCCTCGGTGGTTACCACACACTCCTCTTTCCCCTTTGCCCTTATATAGGGGGACTATTATGCCAGTCTTCCAGTCATCGGGTGCACTCCCCTTCTCCCATGCTAGTTTGCACATTTTCCATACCCATTCTATCACTATCTCACCACCATACCTCAACATTTCCCCACACACTCCATCTGTTCCTGGTGCTTTCCCCAACTTCACTCTTTTCATGGCTTCCCACACTTCTGACCTCCTGATCCCCACCTCCTCCTCCACTACTTCTCTTCTTCTCCCTCCCATACCATATCCAGCTATGTTTGCTGGCTCTTCATTCCTTTCATTTAGCAACTCACTGAAGTACTCCCTCCATCTTTCGACTCTCTCTTGCTTCTCGGCTAGCATTCTCCCATTCTTATCTTTCACACCCTTACTGTTTCCCTTGCTACCTTCCCTAACTTTCTTGACTTCTTTCCAGAACAGTTTCTTACTCTCCCTCCATTTTACACTCAGATTCCTTCCAAATTCCTCATCTACTCTTCTCTTACTTTCCTTCACTACTCTCTTCACCACCCTCTTACTCTCCACGTACCTCGCTCGTTTCTGTCTCTCTGAATCTTCATTCCCTCTACTACCCAACCACTCTCTATATGCTTTCTTCTTTTCTTCCACAGCTATTCTTACCTCTTCTGTCCACCATGCTGTACCTTTCACTCCCCTCCCTCTTCTCCTCACTCCACACACCTCCTCACATGCTGCACAGATCTCATCCTTAAACACCTTGCTCATCTCCTCCACTTCCTCCATAACTTCCAGGTCGAACCCACCTAGTCGTCTTTCCACTGCTCTCCTGTACTCCTCCCTGACTTCCTCCTCCTGCAACCTCTCCACCCTCCTCACCATTCCACCCTCCTCTCGCCTCCCTCCCGCTCTCCTCACCCACTTCTTTTGTATCCTAACCTTAGCTACCACTACATAATGATCAGACAGACCCCCTCCAATACCCCTATACACCCTAGCATCCATCACAGATTTCTTCATTCGTTCATCCACACATACATAATCAATCAATGACTTTCGTTCCACCACTGTCTTATCCTTCATCGTCAACATCCGTTTCCATGTGTACCTGTGGATCATTCTGTGTCGGAAGAAGGTGTTGGCTATCCACAGCCTCCTCCCCACACATACGTCCACAAGTGCACTACCATTCCCATTCACCTCTGATGGTACCCCCCACCCTCCCACCACTCCCTCAACTTTCCTATCACCCACCTTACCATTCATATCTCCAATCAGAAATATTCTTTCGTTCTTGTCAAACTTCTCCAGGCACGCCTCCACATTCATCCAGAACTCCTCTTTCTTTCTTTCAAGTATATCCTCTGTCGAGGCATACACGCATACAATCACCCACGTTTGTATTCCTACTTTCATTCTCACCCACACAATCCTTGAACCCACAGACCCATACTCTCTTACACATTCCTTCCATTTGCTACTTACAAACAAACATGCACCTTCTCTCGCTGTTCCTTCACTCACTCCAGCACACACACCCATTCCACACTCCCACTCTCTCACATCTGAACCTTTCCATTTGGTCTCTGTCATTCCACATACATCCAGCCTGGCATTCACTAACACTTCCAAACACTGCATATTTGTGCAGCTGGTATAACAGCCGGATCATGATTTGAGTTTATTGGTTGGGTTTATTGGTTGGGTTATTACAGAGTATTAATTCTACCTAAAGTCATGTTGTTGATTATGAGAACCAATTGATATATAGCATGCAGTTCAACCACACACACACACACACACACACACACACACACACACACACACACACAGATGTCAGGAACTGTAAAGCATCCAAATGGATCAATGTAAGTTGCGGAGTGCCCCAGGGATCAGTACTGGGGCCAGTTATCTTCCTAGTTTACATTAACGACATATATGAGGGTCTCACCTGTACAATCTCAAAGTTTACTGACGATACAAACATTGCAAATAGCATACTCTGAAATGAACATGTTGAAGACATGCAACATAATCTAGATAAGTTGTCACATTGGGCTCAAATTTGGCAAATGTGTTTCAATGCGGATAAATGTAAAGTACCCCATATCGGAAATCGCAATGAGAAAGCAAACTATTCAATGCATGGCACTCAGCTTAAGAGTGTAGACAGAGAAACTGATTTGGGAGTAACATTATCGAGTAACCTAAAACCGAGTCAACAATGTTCAGAAGTTGTTAAGAAGGCAAACAAAATATTTGGCTTTATAGGCAGGTCATTTGAGCATAAATCCAAAGATGTAATCCTAACTCTTTACAAATCCTTAGTCCGCCCTCTCCTGGAATATTGTGTTCAATCCTGGTGCCCTTACAACCAAAAAGATATAGACAAACTAGAACGAGTTCAACGTAGAGTTACCAAAATGATACCTAAAGAACAAACCATGCAAGGAACCTCTGTCTTAGAGAGTTAAATATATAGGTCTATCCTTTAACCCAGCGCAGATTAAGAGGTGACTTAAATCAAGTGTTCAAAATCATCAAAGGCATCAACAATATGAACTGTAATAAATATTTCACTACCGGCCAATCAAATTACACGTGAGGGAACGTATGCAAAATTATTGGTAAACCTTTTAACTCCCACGAGTCTAAGAATTTCTTCTTCAATCGAGTTGTCAACTTGTGGAATGGGCTTCCCCGAGATGTCATAGACTGCAGCACTGTTGATTCTTTTAAACTTCGCCTAGACAAACACCTTGCCTTAAATCCACGACTGACTGCATTTGTAAATGAATACAGTATTTTTTCCCTCTATTATATTGCCAACAACTGTCCCCTACTAACGTCTAATCCTGCCACGGAAATGTATCCCAGGGCAGTCTTCCCTTTCCATGTTTCCCTTACCCACTCTATACTACTGTTTGGACACTTGACCGTCAGTGTTTTGGAGGGCAAGCAGCCTTGAGGGTGTTGTTGCTTGATTTCCTTTGTACACACACTATTACACTATTGCTTCTGATTCAGCTCCATCATTTTCTAGCTATATTGTATTTATTTTTTAAAGGTGTTTAAAAGTAGTCCAATTTTGATATATCAAATAACCCCTTTAGTACCGATGACGTCTTTTTAATTTTATTCTGGCTACTATTAGACGATTATGTTCAGCTTAGGAAGGAACTCTATCAATTAAACGGCTACACACTATTTCAATGAACCCTTTTGATTATCACCGATCCTTCCTAAGCTGCATATAATCGTCTAAAAATAGATGGAATTAAAGATATAACAAACGTCTCGGTAGTGAAAGGGTTAACTAAACATCATTGTTGTCAAGACTCATAGACTATACCCTGTTCCAAGTAGGTAGTTCAGATATCGGGAACACTAACCTCTGTAACTCAAAAAGGGCTAGAGAAATGGGGTGTCAATTTCCACACCTATTCCTTGGCGGACTCTTCCCAACTGGTAAACAATTAGCTCGTTCGTTAGCTCTGGTCGTTTGTGAGTTATAGAGGTTAATGATCAAGAGTTTTGGCCAAATTATTTGGACAGGGTAAATTACTTTTCTTTAGAAGATATTATCTCTTCATTAAAATGTCTTCATTGGATTTTACAGGAAGGAGTCTTACAGGAATTCCTTTCGGCAATTTTCAATAGGCAAATCATTGTTGACAGTTTTTCTATGTTATAGGGAATGAAGCTGTAAGTTGATTCTTTTAGCTGGCGGACTTATTATAAAGCTTGAATGAAAAAGCTATAAGACCAGGATTACCGAAATTAATTGTCTGAAAAAAGCATGCGTGTGACTCCCAAGACCTCCATCAAACTTAAGAAATACCCCCAAGACCCCCTTTCGAGATAAATATTTGCATTTTTCGGCAAAAAAATGCCCGACCGAAGGCCGCATTTGCTAAATCAGCATTTTCCCAATAACTTATAATATATTAAAGAAGAAGAGCAGGTTGGTTTCGGAACCCCTTCTCCCACATGTTTAGCGCATTAGTTTGAGATTTTAAGATGTTCTCCCCATTGTTTGGCAATTAAAAAAAACTTTTGCCCCATTTCTTTGTCATCATACAAACCTTTCGTACCTTTTATGTGTCGATTTTTCATGGCGAGCGAAAGCGAACCTGTAATTTAGGAGAAGCGGCCTTCGGTTGGGAAGATTTTGTCCGAAAAAATTACAGATATATTTCGAAGGGGGTTGTACTCCTTATATATATTTATTTGTATATTATTATTATTATTATTATTATTTGTTATTTTTAGTGTTTACTATATGTCTCGGGAAGGCAAACACAAATAAGCCTTTAAAGAGTGATCCATGATGGCTACAACACCACCACCACAC
>JBAKBP010036149.1:0-18720 GCA_037953745.1 Lithodes maja
GATGACACTGTTGCGATAGCTAAGGTTAAAGAAATCCAGCAATGGATTGCCTGCAACCTCTGTCATTGCACGTAGAATGGGATATGTTATCCCATCCTCCCCTGGGGCACTACTTTTGTTGTTGGATAGGGCTCTTTGGAGCTCGTAAGTGTTTATATCTTTACACGAGTCATCCTTAATGGCTATTGCTTCGTCTACTTGTTGGCGAAAATCCGGCAGGTTGGGTCCTAGCTTATTCCTAACTCTGAGAGGCAGATTACTGTAGGTGGAGGCAGAGGCCCATTCATCCATAAGGGTTTGAGCATATTCCTGAGGGTGGGGATGTGCTGCAGCTTGGTTAGTTTTCCCCCTTGCAATATTTATTTTCCTCCACACAACACTGATGGATGTATCTTTATTTGTGTGATTTAAAAAGTCTAACCAGAATTTCTCCCTTGCTTTAATTTTAGCCTGATGGGCCCTTTGACCACAGATTTTTATATTTTCAAAGTTTTCACCAGTTTTATTCCCCTTCCAAATTTGTGTAGCAGTTTTTAACAAATTGGTGGTATCTTGTACCTCTTTATCATCCCTGTACCACCTTTGCCAGTTTCCACCCTTGGCATTTGAACGGTATTTGTTTCCCCTATTATTTTTGTTTTTTTTCTTGTTTGATTGCTGTTTGTTTGTTGTCTTTTTATGAGAGATTTGCTGTTCAGCATATCTTGTTAGATCTTGATAGAAAGTATTTATTGAGTTAGTCTCAGGATATGACTCAAACCACTTACTCATTCCCTCCACAAATTCTTTGGTATGCTGTGGTAGGAGTTGGAGCCTCTTCCTCCCCCCATCAACCCGCCTCTTTTTAACATCTAGCTTAGTTAATAGTGCAAAGTGATCAGATAATAGTAAGTCCTGCTTGTGAACAGAACAGGTACGATATGGCTCGTTATACAGACAAACATAATCTAGCCTGCCACCTAGGACATGCGTTGACTCCGGCTGTCCTATTAGTCTTACCTCATTACAGGAGTTTATATAATTTAACCATCGTTGACCATTAACATTAGTATTATTCCTACCTTCATGCGAGGACAGAGCTCTATGGTGAGCATTTAGGTCGCCCATCAATAGAGTCTGTTCTTCATATAGCAGGTCAGGAAATTCTTGTGTATCGAGTGAGTTGCAACCTACATATATGTTGATTAAATTAAGTTGGTAATCATCAAGGTATAACTTTAAAGATATATTTTCAGTGTCCCTACCAAAAGAACAATAAAACCTCTTTACAGGTATAGTCTTTTTTACATACGTAATCAAACCCCTGGCAGATGTTTCAGTGCAGTTGTGTACATGGGCAATATAATTTCCAAATCTAGGGCGAAATGTTTCATTAGCCCTGGTTTCTTGGAGACATATTACATCCACATCATGCAACATTGCAAAATGCTGAAGCTCTACAAAGCGTTGGTTAATGCCATTGATATTCCAACATAACACCTTTAGGCCTGTATCACAGTTTCCTGTGTTATTCATTATCACTACCTACTTGGGTTTCTTCAACACTAGCTGTCTCGACCGAGTCTACCATATCCTCAATTACTTTGGCTGTCTCTTTCATTGTTGAAACAGCAGAGAGGAGGCGCATACCATCCTTTTCTGAAAGTTGTTCTAGTTTTTCCTTTATTGATTTAACCGTGACCTTTCTTGGCAAGGCATGGGAAGCATTGTTTAAAACATCGTCTCTTACTAATGGAAGTTCAGTTTGTTCCCCTCTAACACTGTGATATTCCCCCTGCTTACAGTTTGTAATATTACTCGCATTGTCACTATTGTTCTCCGCCTGGTTATTGTTCATTTTGTTGGCTTTGTTGGCTTTGTTGGCTACCCATGCGAGTACCAATTTCATCACCTCATTTATTTGTGCTGTCATCATCTCACCTAATTGTGCTTGGAACTCAAGTTGCTGCTCCATGAGCTGTTGCAGTTGCTGTTGATGTTGATCCGCCACAGACCTGAGGTGAGCCAGGGTAATTTGTATGGCGTGTGTCATCTCATCGTTGTTGTTGTTGTTGTTGTTGTGGTGGGGGTGGGGTGTGGGGGTTCGTGGCGGCCGGGATGTTGACACTTGTTGTTGTTGTGTTTGTCCCACGCCTGTACCCACCACATCTGCCCACACATGTGTACTGGTGAGCTGTCTTGATGTCCCCGCGCGCCCTTGATCCCCGACTTCTCCCCCCACACCGCTGGCAGTGGCTGCAGTCTCCTGGGCCAGCCCTGCCCCCACAACCATGGTGGTGTTGTTGTTGCTCCCTTGTCTGTCATATTTTTGTACCTGTGGGGGGGACAAAGGAGGGACAGGAGAGGAGAGTGAGGAATGGGAAGAGGAGGAGGAGGAGGAGGATGGAAGGGAGGGAGGCAAGAGGGGACGGGAGGTGGGTGTGAGAGGGAGAGAGAGGGGGAGTGTGACTGAGGTAGAGCGGTTCACTGTATGCCCAGCTGACCGGGGTGAGGGGGTAACGGTGAGTGGAGAGTGGCGGGCGATGTGATCAGCTGACGACCTGTTGTTTGAGCTCCTAGTTGAGGTGCGTTTGCTGCAGAGAATCGAGTGTGCATTATGTGGACCATTGCAGTTGGCGCACCTTGGAGAGACACTTTTTCCTTCTTTTATTTGTTTGCCACAAACGGATGACTCGTGTTGCCCTGCGCAGAACCTGCACCTGTGACATTCCTTGCAGCTAAAACTTTTGTGTCCCCATTTGCTGCAACGTAGACAGAAGGCAGGTGGTTCGTTATAGGTGGCTATGGGGTTGGGAGGAAGGATACTTAAAAATCGATGCCTGTACGGTATCACCCCTTTCCACAAGGCAAGCACTTGCTCACTCTCTTCCCCTCGTATTATGTGTCTCCTTGCCCACACCACTTGAGAATGTTGCTGTACTGCTGCAAGGGGGGCGGCGAGAGGGTATCGTTTTATAATGACCTTAGTCTTGACTTCATCCGGGCTAGGTGGTACTAGCTTCACTCCCTTATACCCCTGTGTAGTGAGAAACTTGAAGGTTGCATTCCCTACACTTCGTATGAACGGCCTATTATAGCCCTTGGCAAATGATACATTCAGGTCTGGATGGGATACTGACAGCGATAAGGCCCAGTTGAAGAAGTTTGTCTCGTTCATTGTGCTATCTTTAGGCAGGTAAAGAGGCACTGACTCCGATACGGTTGACGGTTCTTGCTGGTCACGTTTTCGATGTACAAATTGAGCTCGCTCATTCGCCTCCCCCTTTTCGTTCCTCTGGTTATTCTTCTTCTTAGAATCGACCACGACGTACCCCCTGTCATCTGGTTCTCCTCCTTCTCCTCCTTCTCTTTCTCTTCCTCTTCTGTCTTCCTCTTCCTCTCGGCTCTCGGTGCTGTTGTCCATCACGCCGTTGGTGTCATGGTGTGTTTGTTCAGGATCTTTATCATTGTCAGTGGTATCCTCCATTGTGTTATCCTTTCCGTTTACTTCGCCTGCGTTCACGTTCACTTTCACGTTGACGGCATGGGGGGTGGTTGGGGAGGGAGGAGATTAGACGATGTGAACAAAATATCAGAAAATAAAACGATAAATTTATTTTCCCACGGACACTCGGGTGAGGGGATGTAGGGGAGGATGGGGGGTTTACGAGTGGTCAGTTTTTGTGGTCAAGAAAGGAGGAGGGGATGGGGGGGGAGGGGAGGGGAGACGGCGTTCCTGTCCCTCTCTCAGCCTTGCTTGACTCCTCCTGAAGGGATCTTAGCAGTTTTCCTCTCGAGTTGCTAATAATTCCTAGGCTAATCTGTGTGTACACTCGAAATCACCCTTCACTGTGACACGACACTTTTTTATGGTCTCGGAAATTGTTTGATATCCGGTAGATCACCAATAGCCCGGGCTATTGACGAAATAACCCGGACAGCATGTCGTGGCACCTACCCCTCACCGGGTCCTTTTTGATACTGCGAGAGAGAGAGAGAGAGAGAGAGAGAGAGAGAGAGAGAGAGAGAGAGAGAGGTTGCAGTTAAGTCTAAGCGTTATATTTTGAATTAAGAAAAATATAGGCGAATTGATCATATAAATCTGATTACTAATGAAGGTCAGTTTGTTCTATAATCTTAATTTTCATATTGATCAAAAACGAAGATAGAGTGGTATGTGTGATGACTAGTAATGGGAGACGAGGAGATCATGGAGGAGAGACAGATGTATCGTGTAAGCAAGGAAATAGAAGAGGAAAAGAGGTAAATCGATAAAAGAGGTAAACCCTGAATTACTTAGTAGAAGTATATATTGACTTACGTTCTGTAGGAAAATGGTTCTGGGAAGTTAGAAATGAGGTTTAACATTAATAATTATATAAACATGAAAACATATATCGATAAGATTCTATTAATAAAAAGGTCGAAGTAAAAACATACTGCTCTGTTTGTTTGGCAAACAAAAGCGAATAACCCCTCTAAGCTGTTTAGTTTAGTTAGACCAAAAAAAAAAAAAAAAAAAAACAGAAACAAGTAAACGGTGAACATAATTTAGTGTTCGCTCCAATGTGTCATACCAATATAAGAAGAACATAAGAAAATGGGAGTCTGCAGAAAGCCGATTGGCCTAAGCTAGGCAGATCCCTGTCCCACACAACCCCAATTACAAAGCCCAATTATAGGCTGAACACTCTAATACCCTGAGGATCATCTTACCAAAACGGTTAGAGATTTAACGCAGGATTACGGGGTCTGCAGAGCGCTGATTGGCCCAACCCTGCTGATCCCCCTTCACACCCAACCCTTCTCGTCCATATGCTTATCCAATTTTATCTTAAAGCTCCCTATCGTTTTTAATCCCACTATAGCACTTGGTAGTCCATTCCACCCATCTACAACTCTTACCAAACCAATATTTGCCTATATCTTTTCTGAAACGAAATTTATCTAATTTGAAACCATTTGTACGAGTTCTTTCGCTATCACTGAGCTTTAGTACATTAGTACATATGTGCCATTAGTGAGACCCAGATGGTGAAATGTTAGACCATCCACCTTGTGTACTGACCTGCGACCTGTGACGACCCTGACAGACTATAAGTTAGGTCTAATAATACTGTCCTCATACCACCCCACCCTCAGGTCAGGTCAAAAATGAGCTAATAATGAGCCTATTACTGGGTCCTAATGAAAACGGAACATATGTTCTTACCCGCCCTTTTCTATCCATCTTACCCTGCCATGCCCTTGCACCACTTTCTACTGTTGGGACTTGTTCTGCCTTACCTTACTTTGTTCTGCTATAGCTTCATGTATTCTACTATTATGTATACTGTCAAACTGTTTCCCTGCTCGTTCCTGTTCCTCTGCCCTGACAATTATTGTGAAGGATGTAGCACCTCAGGACAACTGTTATGTCGTTCATGTTACTTATAAGGTCCAATAACCTAAATGTTCACCATAACTCCTGGTTGTTCCTCCTCTGCTTGTCCGCCTTTACGTTGATGCTGCTTTTTCCAGCGTTTCTCCTACACCTATTATTACTATGACAACTACACACTATATACATATATTGTTATTACTTGTTATGCTAACTTTGCTGTTCTTACATAATATTTGCATTAGCTATAAGAACCATCGTAAGAATAGTTATATTTTATGTCGCTTGCGTTAGTGTGCTCTGTTCTATCTTCGGTTCATATCTTCCACTTCTTGTTCCTGTATTCCTCCTCCTCCTCACTGTCAGTAGTCGGAAGGATGGTATGATACATGTTACATTCCCTTCCAGCCTATGCTAATTTGTGTGCATATGCATGACTGTGTGTGTGTGTGTGTCTGTGTGTGTGTGTGTGTGTGTGTGTGATGGTATATTTGTTAATTTATTCTTTTAATATAATGTGGTGTTGTGGTTTACAATATGTGTAGTGTAGGAGGTTGTGGTGTTGTTGGTTGAGGCAGGATTTATTGTAGTGTTAATATTCATAGCCGCTCTCACCATTAGTCTTGTTGTCTTTGTCCTGTTCACTTTATTGTAATTGAATTTTTTATGATCGATCGATCGATCTATATCTATCTATCTATCTATCTATCTATCTATCTATCTATCTATCTATCTATCTATCTATCTATCTATCTATCTATCTATCTATCTATCTATCTATCTATCTATCTATTGCCAAACACCAACATCCCTTGTCTATTTACGGCAACAAAGCAGCTCCAAACATCCTTGTCCCGACATGTATCAAGGTTTTAACATATGACTTATATCATAACATTCTAGTTCCTATGTTTTAACATATGACTTATATCATAACATTCTAGTTCCTATGTTTTAACATATGACTTATATCATAACATTCTAGTTCCTATGTTTTAACATAATATGACTTATATCATAACATTCTAGTTCCTATGTTTTAACATATGACTTATATCATAACATTCTAGTTCCTATGTTTTAACATATGACTTATATCATAACATTCTAGTTCCTATGTTTTAACATATGACTTATATCATAACATTCTAGTTCCTATGTTTTAACATATGACTTATATCATAACATTCTAGTTCCTATGTTTTCCATCGTTTTACATCCGTCTCAATTCGTATAATAAACGTTTTTCCTATTTTAATATATATTTACGCAGTTTCGTCCAGTTTTTTATTATTTATAATTTCTGCTTGACTCACCAGAGTAAAGTTAAGGTGGCAGTGGTGGTCATATTGGAGGGTTGTAACGTCAACCAATCACTGCGGTCATTTGTCTATTGTCTGGCTGATGGTGACCTCTGATTGGTCCTCTTGTGGGTG
Organism: Lithodes maja; assembly: GCA_037953745.1. Lineage (NCBI taxonomy): Eukaryota > Metazoa > Arthropoda > Malacostraca > Decapoda > Lithodidae > Lithodes > Lithodes maja. The sequence goes on from JBAKBP010036149.1 coordinate 6,796, forward strand.
TGTAGGACAGAGAGAGAGAGAGAGAGAGAGAGAGAGAGAGAGAGAGAGAGAGAGAGAGAGAGAGATTGATTGATTGATTCTTTATTGAGAAAGCATAAATACATGGTAATACATAATTACACGTCTCAAAAGGGCAAAGGTGATAAAACAGTGTTTTAGCCTACTCATATTATACATGTACAATATAAACAGTGTTTTACCCTACTCATATTATACATGTACAATATAAACAGTGTTTTACCCTACTCATATTATACATGTACAATATAAACAGTGTTTTAGCCTACTCATATTATACATGTACAATATAAACAGTGTTTTACCCTACTCATATTATACATGTACAATATAAACAGTGTTTTACCCTACTCATATTATACATGTACAATATAAACAGTGTTTTACCCTACTCATATTATACATGTACAATATAAACAGTGTTTTACCCTACTCATATTATACATGTACAATATAAACAGTATTTTACCCTACTCATATTATACATGTACAATATAAACAGTGCTTTACCCTACTCATATTATACATGTACAATATAAACACAAACATGAATACAACATTTAGTAAGTTTTTATCTCTATACTTGTTAGCAAACCAGTTGTCCCTAACTGTTTAAGAAGGACCCTTAGCTAAGCTGGGCTTAGGCTTAGCGCGGGTTTGTTATAATCCTTCTACTTTCCTTAATGTCATAGAATGACCCTCCCACTCCAGTTTAATACATGCCTACATATACACACACATACATACACCCATACACACATAAATACATATACAGTATATACATATATATATACACATATACATACATATACATACACACACACACACACACACATACATGCATGTACATATACCTACATACATACCTATACACATAATAATTCATACAATAACACACACATTTCACAATATACAGTGTATACATACACATTTATTATTATAATAACAATAATGATATAATGAGGCTATCAATTACATAATAATCATAACACTAAATCCTAAACTTTGTTTTATGTATATTTACCTTACGATGTATTGTATTTTTTTGCATTTGGCTATTATTTGAGTAATCATATTATGATTGAACATCCATATAATTTGTTCATCGACCTTATCTATGACATTGACCGGTATAGAGGGGTTAAGGGGAGAGGGTTTGTTTTTCTGCCCCCCCCCCCCCCCCCCCATGTTTAGCCCCATTAGTTTTCAGATTTTAAGATGTTCGGCCTATTAGTTTGGCGATTTTAAGACCTTTCGCACCAGTTCATTGTCCATATTAAGACCTTTCGTGTCATATATGTGTCGATATTTGTCCTGGCGAGCGATAGCAAGCCTGTAACGTAGGAGGAACCGGCTTTCGGCCAGGTTATAAATTTATTTCGAAGGGGAATCTTTGGGATGTTTTTATAATGTTGGTGGAGGTCTAAGGAAGAACAGGCTAGGCCTAGAATATATATTTATAATGAATATATATATATGACCAATAAATATAGCCTACCCCTTTACAAAAAGTTACCATGATCTTTCTGGTTAACCCTTTCAAGATCCAATACGCATTTATTTTCTGTTTTCTGGTAATTATTAGACGATTTTACTCAGATTAGGTAGGATATATGGCAGTCAGAGGGTTGATTGAGATAGTCTTTACCCTTTTAATACCCACAGGCTATTCCTAAGCTGCATAAAATCGTCTATTGATAGGCAAAATAAACTGCTATAATGCGTCAGAGCTTCAAGGGGTTAAGGAAAACGGTATAATAACCCTTACAGGGCCGGCGATGCATTTTTTCAGCTGCATTTAAACGATTTTATGAAGCTTAGCAAGGATGTATGGTAGCGAAAAGGAGAGAGAGAGAGAGAGAGAATCAGTGTTTTTAAATGTAGACAATTGGATGACATTTTCTTGCCATTTTTTTGGTATGACCTTTCACGTATTCAGCGGCCCATATTTTTGTATTGGCATTTATATACCGGTACGCTTTCAATTTTATTTCGATGGTGTTTTGATACAATAGGGACACTGGTTTAATTAAAAGTGATTGGGGAGTATATTTGAGTGTGTGTGTGTGTGTGTGTGTTTATGTGAGTGTGTGTATGTAAGTATGTGTGTGTGTTTGTGTGCATTGAGGTCAGTTCTTATTTAGGGTGTTCAATATTTTGTATATACCCTGGTATATATGTTCTTATCTGTTCGTGTTGTGACGCATGTCGAGTATGAGCATGCTGTACAGAACGCCCAGTCAGGCCCCACTCTCGCTAGGATCGTCAGGGCAGGAACTTTGGCTGTAGTCTGTGTAGAGTTTCCTAACTCAGTTTATGTGAACCGTTGTACTATAAGTATTATCATTATGTATTTTGTTTTCTTCTAAGTCAACGAGTTCTATTTTATATCATTAGATATAAGTATTGTGTGTGGGACTTGTATGTAATGATGAGAGGAGAGAGAGGGAGATATTACGTAACAGGGATCAGTGAGTGCGCCACGCGGGCCGGTAGGCCTAATTCCCTCCTTCCTCCTCCCTTCCTCCCTTTCAGCGCGTGGGAAGTTCTTTGTCGATCCCAGATTGAGAGAAAATATGACGTCATGATTGCCAGTGGGCGGTCCTTAAGTAGTTTGAGATATGCCGCTAGAGGGCCGAGTATAAAAAGAGAGGTTTTTGCCACCATGCTTCAGAACTCATCAGGCAAAGCGACCTCTCATATCCCTTGCAACTATCGATATTCTTCCGACTGATGTGAACTTTCTCTACTCTCTGAACAGCCTATTTTCTTCTCTTCTCGTCCCTTTTTAACCAATGACCCCTTTGGTGCAGATTTAGTCAGCCAAAGTATTATCGCTTGAGTTCTCACGAGATAAGTGCCTGTTAGATAGCCTATTTTTGGAAGGGTTAACTAGAATAGGATTGATTGATGTTTGTTGCACTCGTATATGTATTTCCCTGTGTACTATTATTCATGTTCCTGTTTTCTGCTGGTTTAGGTAATGCTAGACTGGGATAGGGTTCCTCGAGTTGTGATTTCCTATGAGTGCTAGGTTGGTTGAACCAGCACAATTGCAACGGAGACGTGGGAAGCCTAGGGGGTCTTTTTGATTGTGTACCGTGGGAGTTTAGCACTGTGTTGCGAGTGAGGGCTTTTGCCTGTGCCACCCAACACTGTGCTATCTCATTTGCTTGACTTTGAGAGGATCGCCAGGAGAGAACCAGATACTAGTGATCTGGATCTCTCAAGAGAGCATCCCGTCAATTACCGTAATTTGGCCGCACAGTCTTAAGGACCTCGCTAGGCTACGAGCCGCTTGCTCAGCCATTGTCTCTTAACCTTAGATATCCCAGCTAGACTTTGCTCGACCAGCAGATACAGCATAGTATTGAAGCTTCTCCTTATGTATATTATTGTTTAAGCACTATTGATTTCATGTGTGGCACGCTTAGCTACTTCAGAGATTAGTGGCCCACGAGCACAATCTTAGTAGGCTATTGCCAGTGCATTGTCGGAGTACTTCTTCTTAATGTTTGCCATATCCTATTGCTTATTCTTATAATTCTTCTTATGTCAATTTAAAGCCTTTAATTACCAGTGAGTTATTCATTAAATTGCTGTTCAAAATCCGATACTTACTTCTTATGAGTATTCGAGAAGCATCTAACTTATCAGAAGATTCCTTGCTTGATGCTCGAGGACTATTGTTTAACGTAACGTAATAGTGCCGATCCGAAGTAGAGGGTGGAGGACTTCTTAAGTTCTTAGTTCAAGGGTGGATTACTTCGGCTTCGGCCAACACTATTCTTTAGTGTTGTAGTACTTTCTTCTTTGTTTGATTGTTGACCAGACTAGATAACTCCCGTCTTGTTATTAGTCTGTTGTGTGAAACGCTAGTACCGAGTTCTTGTATACCCCGTTATAGCAGATAGAACTCTGGAGGGTAGTGGCGTTTTTTGTTCGGCTGGCAGTACTCTGGGGTTGGGATCGTGTGTTTCCGTTGTGGCAGCGAGCCATACTCGAGTCCTGTGTAAGAGCCCTAGTGTACCCGAGTGCCCGGTCGTAACAAATGGCGACCTTGCTTAGGATTTTGTGAACAGTATAATTTTTTGCAGAGTTGTACAACATTTGTTTGTTGGTACTTTAGCGTACATATTGAAGAATATTTTTTTTTTGTAAGGCAATTAGGAGAGCATTTAAGAGACTCCAGTTAATTTAGTAATTAGTGCTTACATAAGGGAGTTTAACACTTTTGTCTCGAGAATTTTTTGGTGAACTTCAGTATGTCGGGCCCTAGTATTGACGAGGAGCGAGAGATGCTATTTGAGGAGGTGCCGTTAGTAACTAGTGAGGAGGATGCTAGAGTTTTTGTGAGTAAGCGGTACCACGTGACGGAGGAGAGGTTGACTGGGGTGAATGTTTATGGCTTGCACCTGATAGCCAAGGTTTTGGGTCTATCCAATGTAGGAGGGATGTCCAAGGGGGAGCTGATTTCCTGGGTGTTGCGTGGGCGACATGGGGTTTCGGAGGAGAGGGCGTTTGGGGGGGTTCCTCCCCAGATCCCCTCTCACTCGACTCCCACAGTGCCGTCCACTCAGTTGCCGGAGGTTAGCACTCTCCCACAGAGGGATGAGAATTGGAAGATTGGAGTGCCCTCGGGCGGTGCGTATGGTGGTTCCCCAGTTCTTGCCCCCCCTCCTTCAGTAGTGGCAGCTCCCTCTTCCTGCCTGTCTCCAGATATGATATTTAGACTTGAGCTTGCTAAAATTGAGTCTAGGAAGTATGAGATTGAGGCTGAGTCTAGGAAGCAGGAGAAGGAGATTGAGGCTGAGTCTAGGAGGCAGGAGAATGAGACTAGGAGGCAGGAGAATGAGACTAGGAGGCACGAGGCTGAGCTTAGATACGACTCAGAGAAATATTGTGCTCAAATAGATTTAGATAAGACTCGTGCAGAGTCGACAGGGATTCGGATGGGCCGTGAGGGCCAAGTAAGAGAACAGTCCTTGTCCCACTTAGTCAAGTTGGTGCCGGCATTTAGTGAAACTGAAGTCACAGAATTTTTTAATCGTTTTGAGAAGAAGTGTAGGGAGCATAATTGGCCTGAAGAGAAGTGGGCAGCTCTGGTCTCCTCAAGACTTACGGGTAAGGGTCTGAAGGCTTATGATGCACTGCCTTTAGAGTCTTGCATTGACTACCCAGTATTGAAGAGAGCTGTCCTACGGGCATACGAGTTGCAACCAGAAACATATCGATTGAAGTTTCGGGGTGTTACGAAGACTAGGGAGGCGACCTTTCTTGAACATGCCCGGGACTTAAAAGATGCACTTGCTAACTGGACACGTTCTGAGAAAGCTGAGACGGCCGAACAGTTGACTGAGCTGTTTCTGCTCGAGCAGTTTTATAAGTGTACTGGTGCAGATATGACTTTAACTATTAAAGAAAAGAACCCTAAAACTCTACAGGAGGCAGCTGAGATGGCTGACCTCCGGCTATCATTAATTCGTGGGTGCGGGTCTGCCCAGCGTAGTGAGGCAGGTAACAAGGGGCGTGACACCCCACCCCCCCGAGTTAGTGATATACATTATGCAAACAAGTACAAGAGCTATGATACCAAGACTGACCACAAGACTAACACCGTCCCATTTAAGAAGGGGCCGGGCCCTTCCCAGTACCAAGGGAAGCCCAGAGGGGAGTTGGAGTGTTATCTTTGTCATGAAAAGGGGCACTTTGCAAGAGTCTGTCCTAGCAAACCACCTACAGCAGCTGTGTCTTTGGCCTGCAACATTGGTGTGTCTCCGAAGTCTTCTGAGTTTGCCCGGGGCAGTTCGTCAGAGGCTGAGGCACAGCCAATGCAGAAACACCTGAGAGGCTCGAACCCTGCTCAGGATGTTTTTTGCGACCATAGAGGACGGGGTTGCGTGATGTGGGCGGGGCGCAAGCATGGAGTAGAGGTCTTGCGTGATACAGGTGCTTCCCAGACTCTGATGAACAATTTGACTGGCTACCCTATAAATGCGGCTCGGGTGGTAGTGGTGCAGGGTATTAATGCAACTCGGTCATACCCGCTGGTGCGGTTGGAGTTGGAGGTGGATGGTGTGGCACGTGAATTGGATGTTGGGATTGTGGAGAAACTGCCAGTGGAGGGCGTCGACCTTCTTCTCGGCAACGACTTTGCAATGCCCGCTTCTGAGGTTCTACCCTTAGTCGTTGCCGAGAGGCCGGCCGACGTGAGTGGGGGAGAACAAGAGTGTGTCGAGCGGTGCCAGGCACAACCCATGGCGTGTGCTGTCACCCGAGCTCGGGCAGCTAAAGTGTCACAGCCTAGTCCTCCGTCTTCAGACCAGCAGAGGAACGATCAACAGGAGGAGGCTAAAGCTGGAGTTGGTTTTAAGAGTTTTGACTCGGCGGCTCTCCTGGGTGATTCAGTATTGGCACCTATGTTAGAGTCTGGAGAGGCCCCAGGACCTGTCACAGCTAGTGAGGAGGTAGGGCCGGAAGAGACTCCGGGGCAGCAACGTTGCACACGGAGAGAAAAAAGGGTTGCTCAGTTTGATATTGGGGAAGGACTTGGGTTGCTTCGGAAGCATCTAGACAGGTTGGTTCCCTCAGATATTTGTAAACTGCAGTTGGAGGATCCGGAAGTTCAGAAGTGTGGTAATGGTGCTGTCGAGATTAAACACGAGGACGGGGAAGCATGTCATGTGAACCTGTTGGAGGAGTTTGTGAGGCAACCACCTGAGCAGCCTACTGTCCCTGCGTTGGTCTGCCGCGGCCAAGGTGGAGAAGGAGAGGGGGGCAGTAGGGCACAGGTGGAGGAGAGTAGGGATTGTCATGTCTCGGCGAAGCAGTGGGCGGGGGACACGAGTCTGGTGGCTGTGGAAGCGCTAGAGCACCTGCCTGAGCAGCAGTGTGCAGCACTCCAGCACCAGCTCGGTTCATACCCCACTGGTCGTGCCGAGCCCCTGAGTCTCACAACTCGGACGGTGCGAGATGTTCCGCGGGCAGGTCGCGTGAATGTTAAAAGACCGTTAGCCTCGTTGTTTTGGTGGTTTAAGGTGGGCGACGAGGCTTTGGCATGGTTGCCAGGTCAGGGTCGACCCATGGCTGCCAAGGGTGGTGGTCAAAAGGAGGACATTGAGCAGATTGGTAAGGTCGGCTGTGGTATCGCAGTGCCCGGTCGTCGCATAGCCTCCCAATGCTGCTCTAGTCTAATGCAACAGCCCTACCATAGACCGACTGTATCTGGCCATGTCGCTGAAAGCGGTGATGCTGCGCAGGCAGATGTCGTCACAAGGAATGCGGGGGTGCGCATGTACGGTATCGGCGGGGAAGCCTTAGCAATAATGAACTGTGGGAGTGACTGCACGGGTGGTACTGATTGTCCCTCTCATGACCTGGCTGTTCTAGGGACGAAGGTGGAGAAGGAGGGAGACTACAGGTTAGAAGCTGCGGTCTCGGCTGGGTTGTGGGAGGGCACTAGGCATGTTGTTCGTGGAGACAGTGCAAGGCAGTTATTTACTAGGCTATGGCAGTACTTTCGCATGTTTGTTGCTTCTCCAGGCCTGAGGTACGGGGTAGAATCCGACATGCAGGCTGGAGATAGTGCAAGGCTCAGTTTAATTCCCTGCCGTATAAATCCTGCTCGACAGCCTATGGTGCAAGCAGAGCTGGATTACGTGTGGACGAAGGATCTGAGGGATAAGGAATGTCGTGAGTGGTCGTTGCTTGTAACTTTGTCCGAGCGTGCTAAAGAGGTATGTGGTTTTGTTGTGGACGGGAGTACCTACCAGTGCAATGTTGTGCCTGACGGACTTAAGAATGCACCAGCAACGTGTCAGAGCCTGATGAATGAAAGTGAAAAGGACAATGATGCGCTGGGGCATTTCGAGATCTATGTTCCAGCCTATGGTCCGGTCGGTGTAGTTTACCCAGATCATTACCCTCTCGAGATTTTGGACCAGTTTCACAATCGGAATATGAGGCTGACCAGGTGGTCACTAAGGTTATTGGTATATAACCTGGACATAAGCCATATTGCCGGTTGTGACAACGAGGTTGCATGTGGTCGTTCAGGGGTATATGATCCTGGGTAAATTGACACACGGGTAGCCTCCTGCTTTGGTTTGAGTAGTATTTTGCGCTTGGTGCTTGTTGGCTCGCGGTTGTAGCCCAGCGTATTGGGTTGTAAAGCAGGAGTTGAGCGTTTGGTATAGAAGAAAAATAGGCTGCCCTTATAGTGCAGCCGGAAAAAAAACATATTAAAATATAAAAATCATATAAAAAACTCTTTCTTTTTGATGAAGATAATTGTATAAGTTTGTCATAGCCTATAAGGTTTGAGTAGTCCACGAACTATCAAACGGCTGAGCTGCTGTAAGCTCGCTCTGGGAGCATGATATTGTGTCTTTTACTATTGTTGGGAGGAGTTATGAAATGTGAATTTTTTTTTATAAGATGTGTTTTAGTGATAAACTCAGCGTTGTTTTAGTGCCATGCGGTCGCTGGGTGTGAGGGGTTTGATGGGGTTCTGTATATCAGATTTTAGCTCAGGGTTGAGCAAGTAAAATCTTGGGGGAGGTGTGACGCATGTCGAGTATGAGCATGCTGTACAGAACGCCCAGTCAGGCCCCACTCTCGCTAGGATCGTCAGGGCAGGAACTTTGGCTGTAGTCTGTGTAGAGTTTCCTAACTCAGTTTATGTGAACCGTTGTACTATAAGTATTATCATTATGTATTTTGTTTTCTTCTAAGTCAACGAGTTCTATTTTATATCATTAGATATAAGTATTGTGTGTGGGACTTGTATGTAATGATGAGAGGAGAGAGAGGGAGATATTACGTAACAGGGATCAGTGAGTGCGCCACGCGGGCCGGTAGGCCTAATTCCCTCCTTCCTCCTCCCTTCCTCCCTTTCAGCGCGTGGGAAGTTCTTTGTCGATCCCAGATTGAGAGAAAATATGACGTCATGATTGCCAGTGGGCGGTCCTTAAGTAGTTTGAGATATGCCGCTAGAGGGCCGAGTATAAAAAGAGAGGTTTTTGCCACCATGCTTCAGAACTCATCAGGCAAAGCGACCTCTCATATCCCTTGCAACTATCGATATTCTTCCGACTGATGTGAACTTTCTCTACTCTCTGAACAGCCTATTTTCTTCTCTTCTCGTCCCTTTTTAACCAATGACCCCTTTGGTGCAGATTTAGTCAGCCAAAGTATTATCGCTTGAGTTCTCACGAGATAAGTGCCTGTTAGATAGCCTATTTTTGGAAGGGTTAACTAGAATAGGATTGATTGATGTTTGTTGCACTCGTATATGTATTTCCCTGTGTACTATTATTCATGTTCCTGTTTTCTGCTGGTTTAGGTAATGCTAGACTGGGATAGGGTTCCTCGAGTTGTGATTTCCTATGAGTGCTAGGTTGGTTGAACCAGCACAATTGCAACGGAGACGTGGGAAGCCTAGGGGGTCTTTTTGATTGTGTACCGTGGGAGTTTAGCACTGTGTTGCGAGTGAGGGCTTTTGCCTGTGCCACCCAACACTGTGCTATCTCATTTGCTTGACTTTGAGAGGATCGCCAGGAGAGAACCAGATACTAGTGATCTGGATCTCTCAAGAGAGCATCCCGTCAATTACCGTAATTTGGCCGCACAGTCTTAAGGACCTCGCTAGGCTACGAGCCGCTTGCTCAGCCATTGTCTCTTAACCTTAGATATCCCAGCTAGACTTTGCTCGACCAGCAGATACAGCATAGTATTGAAGCTTCTCCTTATGTATATTATTGTTTAAGCACTATTGATTTCATGTGTGGCACGCTTAGCTACTTCAGAGATTAGTGGCCCACGAGCACAATCTTAGTAGGCTATTGCCAGTGCATTGTCGGAGTACTTCTTCTTAATGTTTGCCATATCCTATTGCTTATTCTTATAATTCTTCTTATGTCAATTTAAAGCCTTTAATTACCAGTGAGTTATTCATTAAATTGCTGTTCAAAATCCGATACTTACTTCTTATGAGTATTCGAGAAGCATCTAACTTATCAGAAGATTCCTTGCTTGATGCTCGAGGACTATTGTTTAACGTAACGTAATAGTGCCGATCCGAAGTAGAGGGTGGAGGACTTCTTAAGTTCTTAGTTCAAGGGTGGATTACTTCGGCTTCGGCCAACACTATTCTTTAGTGTTGTAGTACTTTCTTCTTTGTTTGATTGTTGACCAGACTAGATAACTCCCGTCTTGTTATTAGTCTGTTGTGTGAAACGCTAGTACCGAGTTCTTGTATACCCCGTTATAGCAGATAGAACTCTGGAGGGTAGTGGCGTTTTTTGTTCGGCTGGCAGTACTCTGGGGTTGGGATCGTGTGTTTCCGTTGTGGCAGCGAGCCATACTCGAGTCCTGTGTAAGAGCCCTAGTGTACCCGAGTGCCCGGTCGTAACAGTGTCTTTATATATATACCGGTGTATATATATATATATGTATATATATATTGTCACAATGACCAGGGTCTTTTATGAGTAACTAGACGGTTACGGTAGTGGCGCCTGACTTATTACAGCAGCTGTGCCAAGTCTAGTATTAGAAAGACCTGGTATTGTGAGTTTCACTCCGATACCCTTCCAATTACTCATGCCTAGTTTTGCCGTGCCTCTAAGTATGTTTGTCTCAATAAACATTTGGGTAGAATGAGCCAATTGAGTGTTACTAGTTTCGTGTATGAAGTTATGTTTTAAGGGCAACCTGTAATTTTGCTGCTAGGCGTGGTAAGGTAGAAAGTGGGGGGGGGGGGGATGTTGCTCCCGTCTCTGGGAGGGAGGGAGGGGGGCGGCGAGCTTGCCTGCCCCACCAGTTTCGTTTAATTATGTGACCATTGCAAGTTTAGTTGTGTTGCAATATCAAGATGTACTTTATTTTATCTGCCACACTGTTTTAGATAATTTGTTTACACAGGAATACTTTAATATAAGTTATTCTTGTGAAGTTTCTTAGTGTTATCATATCGTGTGGTGATATATTGCAACCCCCCCTTAGTTTGAGCCTGGCTCCCGCTAGCTACGCCAGGGCCAGCCTCAGCCAGCCTGCCAGGCCAGGCCTCACCATTCTCTCGTGGGCGGTCAGACAGTATAGGTGGTGGTAGCCCTCTCTAGTGGTACACCAGTCTGCCCCTGTTTATTTTTTCCTTGCTTGCATAAGAGTAACGTAACGTAATTAACAGAAAATCCTAGACATCTAGTTCTCCCTTTTTTATTATTCCTTTCCTCTGATCAGCATTTTACTATCTTTCCATTTTCATCATATATTCTGAACCTTCGGTGGCTACTTCGGAATTCGTGATAGGGAAGAGCTGGGAGGTTTGCCGGGGTCCTTACTAATAACCACTGGTAATCCCATAGACACTCCACACACACACACACACACACACACACACACACACACACACACACACACACACACACACACACACACACAGTAGAGAGAGAGACAGGACAACACGAGCTTAGGCTCAAATCCTGTATACTACAATTAGGTGAGTACAATTAGGTGAGTACACACACACACACTCTCTCTCTCTCTCTCTCTCTCTCTCACTCACTCACTCACTCACTCACTCACTCACTCACTCTCGGGCTTCCCCGGGCTGTTATAGACTGCAGCACCGTTGATTCATTTAAACTTCGCCTAGACAAATATCTCGCATCAAACCCGCGACTGACTGCGTTTGTAAATGAATAACTATATTTTATCCCCCCCTCAGTTACTAACCCATCTGTCCCCTACTAACTTCCTAATCCTGCCGCGGACATTAGTTCCAGGGCAGTAGTTCCCTTTCCAATGTTCCCTTACCCACTCTAAACCACTGTTTGGACACTTGATCCTCAGTGTTTTGGAGGACAAGCAGCCTAGAAGGGTCACTAGACCTGTTGTTGCTTGATT